>CM075817.1:17728266-17835623 GCA_037975025.1 Excoecaria agallocha | reverse complement strand
TTATCAAATAATAATAATAGAAAAAGGGGCTTCAAATATGATAAATCCCATGAGTGCCGGTCCAAGTTTCAGATGATTTTTCAACTCGCAGTATTCACTGTTACGAAAGTAAAACAAAATTTTAGATTTTGAAGAAAAAGATTTTATATTGAATTTCTAACTCTTTACTGCTTCTGTTAGGAAAAAAAAATTATTTTAGTAAAAATTAACTCTTATTTGACAGATTAAACTGTTAATATTAACACAAATGGAGTCCTTGAACTTAAAGTACACCTTTTATAAGGAGATGAAAAAAGTTGGAAATACAAATTGAAAATGCTAGAGTGGTTCATGCCTCAAATGTGCATCGTTCATTTCCATCATTAACAAAATCAAGCTTCTTCTAATAGCCAATGAATATGGTATTCGCTTCAAGCATGTTTATAGGGAAGCTAACTCCATCGCTGACAAATTAGCCAACTTTGTGCTCGATCAAGAAATTCAGTTTTTTGCTAGTTTTCGAATCCTCTTAATGAAACGATATCTTTTACTCGATAGTGACAAAATTGGCTGTGGCCATTGTCATTCTGTTTTAATTTAGTTGTTTTTATTTGGTTATTTGTTTCTTCTCTTAGAAAAAAACAGAAAAAGTTATACTTTTTATTGAGTTTGAGTTCAATGTGTACCAAAATAGTTATTTAAAAACTTAACAAAAATAATCACGAACTTCCACAGAAATAAAAACGTTATTTATATAGTTTTTCCTTGACAAAAGAGTTGATACTATAGGTATTATAATACATAGATTTAAGTGCTAATATGATCCAGTACTATATTAGATTTATAATTTTTAAGATTTATTATTTTTAATTTATTTGAACAGTTAAATTCGGTGATTAGAGTTTTTAATTTAAAAATTCTAGCCATGATGGAACATAAAATTTCAATTCAAAAAAGAAAAGATATATAATTTATAAGAATTATTATTTTTAATTAATTCTAACCACGATGGAACATAAAGTTCTAATTAAAAAAAGAAAAAAAAAGAGTCAAAATCAATTAACATATTTGTAAAAATTGCAATTCAAGGTTGGACCCTATTCCCAATATTTTTAAGGAAAAAAAAAGGGATTCAGGACAGAGTAAGATGGCTTTTCATGGAAAATTACAAGTGTTGGACAAAATCATAGGACATTAAAACCAATGAAAGCACTCAAAGAACAATAATATGCAAAAGAGAAAGAAATAAAATAGTGAAAAGGACATATCAACAACAAAAGTCATGAGAGGAGAAGATATTAGTTAAAGACTTGACGAGCATCCACAGGCAAATAAACCACCACTTGCCTACGTCTTGGAGTATGAATATCCAAAAGCCTAATTTCCTAATTTCATGGCAGACCAAATCTAGAGATGTAGCCATATACCGAATTTCTATTTAATTAATTTTCATTTGTGAGATTTTGAAATGTGAAATATCCAATGAAAAGTTAGAGGTGCCAAATTTCACCCCATTCAATTCAATTTGTGCATAAAATTGTGACCGCACTCTACTCGTTTTGTATATAATTTAAACCATTTGATATATAAAATGATCCGATCCAATTCAATTTTCTATATGATCAATAAGATTCAATCCATTTTCAACTCTTTCAATTTATACATAAAATTGTGACCAAATTCAAATAATTTTATATATGATCTAAAACATTTGATTTATAAAATAATTCAATTCAATACGATTTCCTATATGACCGTAAAATCCAATCCATTTATGACTATTTGTGACCAATTTATACCTCTTTTTTAATCTATTTGTAATTTCATATTTTTTTTAGTATAATGTAAAAATAAAAACAATTATTTTTACCATAACCATTTATAACCACAATATTTTGCTTTCAATGAAAATAAGTTTTAGAAAGATAACAATAGTCCAATATACTAAACTCAACTCATTTATGATCTACAAATATTGATTTATTTATAATCCAATTTATTTATCACCCAATCTAATATTTATAATCCAATTTATTTATCACCCAATCTAAACCCTTTGGCGAACTCGTTTGCCACTTGCAATCTTTTTTGTTTTGTTTTTTTTTTTTCTTTTTTGATAGAAGAAAAGAAAGAGTAGAGACTGAAACTTAAAGTCAATTCTCAATATATTACAACTAGCATTTACAGCTAGAATATTAAAATAAACATATCAAAATAATCTAAAATTTTAGTTTATGAAAGTAAATATCAAACGACAAAAATGAAAATATCAACCATGACCAATAACCGATCATATTTCAATCAAGACAAAAAAAAAAGCCAAGAAGAAAAGACTGATGCAAAAGATGATGCTATCACTTATCAACAGTTAGTTACAAGTTCAGACCCATCTTATATAAGCAATATGCGTTCACGCAATTCAGAATCATTTAATCAAACATCACCACCATCAAACTGTCCATATCTATACTCTTTTAACACATCATATTCTCCACAAATTGGGGTAAGAAAGTCGCTGGCTTCTCCTCAAATTCGCCACATCATTTTTGCACATCAAAGAGATGGAACAAAAATAGATTAAGACATGAAGCAAAACCATAGTTGTTCTTAGACGAATCTGCTATCCATGAGACATATTCATATGAAAAGAGCCACATAAATTGGACAACTTTGACGGCTTCCCTTCGAGTGAAGGAAGATAATTGTTATGAGAATGCAGACCACCTCATACACCTTGTTATGACCTTTACCATATTCAATTCCAAGATCATATCCTCAGAAAATTTTCCTTTCAGAGAAGAAATTGAACCATACATGAAATTGAATTCTAACATGTCACATTTTTAAAACTAGAACACGTAATGGGTGTGCAATCGGTATGTTCAATCTGAAAACTGTCAAAACCGAACAGATCAAGTTTCTATAATGGATTAACAGAACTGACAGAAGTTTAAGGAGAGAACTGAAACATAACATATTAATAAGCATCTTGCATATTGATATGAGATATCACAAAAACATAAGTTCTCTAGTTTAGAGAAAAATAAATGAATAAGTGATGGGTACATGCGCAAAAAATTATCGTATCATATCATGGAACGATAATGATTTCAAATTATTAGATGTGATCAGAAATAGAACTCAACAAGGAAAAAAGAATGGAATGCGCAAAACTTAAAGGGCGTGCGAGAGAGATAGCAAAGCATCCCATGCAAGCCTACTTAGTTGTCTTGAAAGCATATAAAATGCAGACCCTTGAAATGAAACACACAAATTTTAAATACAAAGATGTTAAGGAAATGAAACCAATTTCTCATATTGAGAACTGCTATTTCAGTAACAAATTAATTCTAGTCAATCAAATAAAAATTCAGGAAGCACCCTAAAAGGCCAGGTTAGACTGCAGTAACCTGCACCCTCTGTTGAGTCAATCTAAAAGAATCCTCAACAACCCATAACAGCGCAATTGTAAACAAACACACCAACATGCTCCTTCACACCAAGAACTTTCCAATCCAAAGTTCCATTATTGACCCCAGACTTTGGAGACCAAGAGTTAAGCACAACAGCTTCACCTTCCGGGCCCCTTTGCCCACCCACAACAAGAAGTTCCTCTCCACAAGCCTTGAAAGCCAAGCCCCAACCATTAGAAGAATCAGCTCTCACAGGAAGCCTCCCCAACACGTGCCAGGTGTTGTTCAACTTGTCATACTTTTTCACCATGTTAGTTAGATATTCAACAGCATAGAGCTGGTTATCCACAACCGCAACAAGTGGAGGAGCCTGAGCAGCCCTATTCACATTTGGATACATCCCCTCTATAGTCCTCCATTTTCTTGTCTCAAAATCGTACTCCTCCCCACATGTTAATGAAACATTTGGACTCGACATACCACCTATCACGTAGAATTTGCCATCCATAAAAAAGCCTGAGCACAATCTACGTGGTGAATGCATGTTAGGTAGCATTTCCCATTTGCCTGTCGAAGAGTCATACAGCTCTGCTGAATTCAACACATTCCCATTCTTATCACTCCCTCCTGCAACAACAGCAATAGAACCAAAGCTACCTGAGCCAAACAAACAACGCGGACGATTCATCCCTTCACATTTGACCCATCCACAGCAAATCAAACTATACTTCCAAATAGCAAATTCAAACAGCTCACGCCCAAAAACCAACAATTCACTACCCACAGCCAAAGACTCCTTATCTGCATGATTGAAACACTCATCGCAAGGTATCTTGGGCAGAGCCATCCATTTCTTTCTCACAGGGTCAAATGCCTCCCATCCCCTTGGATCACAAACTAAATACACCCAATGCTCCACAATTCCCAATTGCTTCCTCAGCCCATATAAGTCTCCACTTTCAATTAACTTATGAAACCTCTTGTTTATACATGACAATGAAGCATAGTCCGATCTACAAGCCCAAGCCAAACAATTCAATGCGACATCATCAATAAGACCAGGGAGGAGAGAATCACTTGGTCCTAATCGCAAACGACCATCATTTACTCCTCCCCTTGTATTTATTACTGTGTGACTCGTTGCTTCCTCTTCATCCTCCATCAATCTATAATCTAAACAAGCTGTCTTCTGTATATTAACCAGTTTTTGCTATCAAAATCAACCAGATTCTCCAAAAGGAAATTAATCCAAGTATATTTTCAGACTATCACACTAACAAGGTCCTTGATTATGCTCCCAATATCCTGAAAACAAATTTCTATCTTTGAAGATAATAACTCTCCATCTATTTATCCTTTCCATCAATTCAAATCAAAACTCTGTACCTCCATTTCACACATTCCACCCAACTTTTTGAGGCAAATTAAATAATAAAAAAAAGACACTGATTTATTTTAGCTCTAAAACAACCAAAAAAGTCGCAAATTGAGCAATCGTGGTTAACCCCTTAGAGAAAACAATCACCACGAAAGAATAAAAAGGAATCTCGGCGACGTGAGCGATTTACCAAGATTTTCAGGGAAATATTTCCAATTGATTTCCAGCAATACAAACGAAATTAAGACCTGAAAAATCACCAAATAGTGAATTAACCTGAAGAACAAACACTAAGCCACCGAAAAGAAATTAATTGAACGGGTGAACAGACAATTAACTAATTTTAATAATTAACCAAAGATAACAACTTTCAGGTCCGATCCAAATCTAATCTCATGAGAATGATTCGGATCCTAAACGGCGATGATAATAAAGCTAGTTATAAGCAAGACTTAAACAACAAAACATATAAAAAGTTTGTGTCCGTACCGCAAATAATTAGAGAGAGACCGGATCTTGCATATCTGTTATTCGGAGAAATTGCCGAGAAATTTTTCCCGATGAACATATTGCCGGCGTCCGGCGAGCGTAAAAGAGAGGAATGTATCTGATTTAGTTTGGACTTTGAAACAAAGAGATGCTGAACTCACAGAAGGGAAAGAACATGGTGCGTTATAAAACTGAAATAACTTAGGCTTATTTTGCAATTCTGCCCCTCGACTTTTTTATATTTTCATTAAATTCCAAAATTTCTTTTTCATTTTTGAGCCGTTTTTCCTTCTCGTAAGATTTTTATGAAGGCGGCACGCAAAGAAGAGCGAAATTGTCTTCTTGCATTTTGTACATGTCACTTTCTTTTCCTTTCTTTTTTTTTAAGGGAATAATATAAATCACTTTATTTTATTATTAATTATGGTTTTTAAATTAAAAAAAAATGATTTTACCTCTACCCAAAGCAGCATAAAAAATATATATATATACAATTTAAAAAGTTGGTGGAAATGCTACCCCATCATAACAAAAATAAACCTAAAATTGAATGACTTGGTAGAGGATATCATATAAAATTGAATGAAGGTTTTAGTGTTGTGCCATCTAATTTTAGAAAGTATATTATTATTTATATTTCAAATTAATGAGAAACTATTTTCAAAAATACCTCAGTTCATTGGTCCTAAAATAATAATCGCTTTCTTTTTTACTTGTTATAAAACATAGTTCACTTACAATTTCTATCATATTTTTAACTTATCAATTACTTATAACATCTTTATTCAATTCTTCATAATTAATAAATTGTCATTAAATTATTCATACCATTTGTCAAATAAAACTTAAAACAGCATGTTATTTAATGCTCTGATTTTTTTTTTAATCTTTGAATTTAGGTACTTCACCGAGGGTCATCATTCATCCCACATTAACATGATCATTTACGTTTTCAATATCGTACAAATAATAGTAATTATTTTAATTTTTATAAGAATAACCATACATAATATAAATTGTGGATGGTATAAATTGGTTAAACAGTTCATATCTTATTTTCAAGTCAAATTCATTAATATCGGTTTTTCAAACTAAAAATATAAATTCGATATATTAACAATTAATTAATTGCTAAATGCGACCGGTTTCAATTCATTAAAATAAAATTACATATAAATTAGTTTATCCGTCATTTACTTTTTAAGATTAGGCATAATATGATTGCTCATATATTCATATATATATGTATAAATTTACATATATAATTAAGCAATTAATGAAACGCTCAAGTCCAAATCATTCAACATAATTTTAAAAATTAAAGTCGATATCCACGTCGAATAATTAACTATTAAATTCGGTTTGAATTCATTTTTGTAAACTAATAAATTTGGATATTGATTATACAGCTATATATTATTGGATGGTTTTCCCTGGCAGATTAGCTATAATTATAATTAGTAGTTATATTGGTAATATTCATAAAGGATATAGATGTTAGATCATTGAAACATCAACTATCTTCCTTACTCAACTTTGATTACACCTTATAATGCACAAACTTTCCTTATTTGGCTATCTATTCTTAATTGTCCACAATGCAAAGCAAAGTTGGTAAACTGGAATTCTACTTGCTTATGACTAAGAAACACTAGGGTCTTAGGTTCAACAACCGCTTTAACTCTTTTTTTGTTTTAAGAAAAGAAAAAAAAACAGATATAGACAGTATAACTTTCAAGAAAATGAATAGTTTAACTTGTAAGGGAATTGATATTAAAAATAAAATAAAATAAAATAAAATAAAATTCTAAAATCCCTAACTTGGAAATGTTTGTTGCCATCACTCTAATCTTTGGTTGACCATAATAAAAAGGCCCTTGGCAATGGCAGCTCATCGCCATGTCAATAAATATGCGTAAAAATAACATAAAATAAGGCCTTTAACAGCTCACCAGCTTGCAAAAAGAAATGCAAATTCTTGTACGGTTTTAGAAAATTCAAAGCCAAACTCAAAATTCATATATTCTTTTTACGTATTTTGAATTATCAGTATGTGAAAATTTAAACTCTAATGACTTTAAAGCATTTGAATAATTAACCTTTTTAAAAAGAGTGATAATCTATAACATATATTTCAATCAACATGAGATTTATAAATAAAAATAAGCTAGAATACATCATATACACCAAATATATTAAATATGAATCATCCGATAAAAATATAAAAATATATTTTTTAAAAATTAGATGTCTGTATTTGCCAATATATATTATATGTGATATACTGAATATGCAGTGATTGGTAAAGTGGATTGGATTATTATGGTAAAAAGAGAAATTAGGAAAAATTAATTAAGATGAATAGAGAAGGAAAAGGTTTGAGAAGTGAGAAATGAAGGATTTTGTAAGCATTAAGTTAAGAGTTGTTGGGGTTATTCCCTCTCCCCTACCATATTTGTTCCTATGTGGTTTAAATGTGAGGCAAATGATGGGTAACAGCTCATACTTTATAATTTCATGAGTAGATACCGATACCCTATCAAAATCCATGTGAAACTGAATAGCTCTATTTATTTGCTTTTTTATCAATTTCACATGAACACATTAAATTATTAAATTAAGAGATTTTGTGAAACTTAGATTACCATCACATGAACCTCATTCAACCCACTTTCTATCTATCAATCTATATATATATATAAAGTTTATCCTATTTTTTTAATTATTAGGAAGCACCTTTAAATATTTATAAAAATTATTTTATTCATTCTTAAATCTGTCTAGTGCGAATTCACAGTTTTTTGATACGATGATTTAAAAAAAAATATAGATCCTAATTTATTTTTTAATACTATACAATTTTTATCAACAAAGTTCCATAAATTGCTAATATATATATATATATTAGTTATGTTTGTGTTTGCTTCTCCTTATAGAAGGGTTAGAAATTTTTTTTTTAAACAAAAACTGCGTATTTTCCATTAATAAGAATCCCAAAAGATAAAATAAATAGAAATTGATAAATTAAATAAATAAATAAATAGAAAGAAAGAAAGAAAGAAATGATAAGATTGACTATCACAGGCTGCGGCGGAACCAAATTGTTATTCCAAAAATCCCATTATAAACATGAAACTCGTGATTACAATCAAACTTTGAAGCCTCCAAACCAAACAGTTCATCATTTCATGTTGATTTTTTTATTATTTTATATTTGGATAAACATTATTTGAATTTTCAACTCAAAAATAATTGTTCAAATACTACTTTTCAATAAATAACTACCCATTCGATCATTTGAAATTCATTAAATATTTAATCATTAATTTTAAATTGAAAGAGGAAAAAAAAGTCTAGATATAATTAAGCATATCGAGAGCATTCTTATGGAAACACATTAACTCTAATTACTCTATTCTTATTTAAGCTTTTTAAAGCATTATTTAAAAAAAAAATATTTTGCAAGAGATTTAATTATGGATTAAATTAAAACTGAAAAGCATAATTAAAAATTGAAAACAAGCATCGGATGATTTAAGAACAAAATTCTCAAGGTACGAAATCCTCTAGACGTTTAATATTGAAATTTAATGGCTAAATGTGTAAAAATGTTCTTAATATTTATAAAGAAAATAATTTTTTTCTTAATATTTAGTTACGTACGTAATATTGTCTTTAAAGTTATAAAAAAATAGTATAATTTTACTCCTAAAATAACGAAACTGTTAATTTGACCGTATTTTGCCTTTTAACCATTAATATGGACATATTTGTACCATATTGACGGAATCACATCAAAGTAACGGTTCCATTATTTCTGCGCCAAAATTACACCATTTCAGTAATTTTGGAAACAACATTACATGGTAACTAAATATTAGGGGCAAAATTACTCTTTTTGATAAACATTAAATGCATTTTTTCACATTAAACCAAATTTAATTAAATAACTCGATAATTTCCAATTCTATTCTAAAAGATTAAAAATTAAGGATTCCTATTTATCTAATAAAAGAAAAACTATTCGATAAAACATTGAAAACCGACAAAACTATCTAAAACCATGTTTACAACTTAGAAATAGAGAAGGATAGATGAAAACGAAACTCCTCCAAGTCTTCAAGGCATTGCATGCGTGTGGAAATCATTCACGGTTGTGACCAATTCTATCCAATAAAAAGTTAGCTCAATCTCATCTCTAAACTTTCAGCAAGTCTCATGATCGTGATAGATTTGAGAAATTAAATGTTTTTGCTTTTTTGGTTGCATCTTTGATGCATAAATTAACTACTGGAAGAATATAAGACTTCAAAAGCTATAACTATCAAAATTAGAAATTGACCCAACCAATTTGATTAGATTAACTATGATCCAATCTAAATTTCATAATGGTTCGTATTTAAAATGCGACTATTAAGCTGAATGAATAAATCGAAAATTGACCAAATGGAAATAAATATAAGGATTTTGCGGATCATAACTTTTTTTTTAATTATAGGAGGGGACATTTTATATTTTAATGTTGTGAATCATATATATATATATAGGTTTACATTGTCTATTTCATATTAAAGCATGGTTGTTATATTGATAGCATTATTATGTTGGATTTTGAAAATTTTATTGTGGAGATTATTATTTGAAATATGCTAAAATTGTATATGTTAATTTCTGATCCTAATACACCTTCAATGGGTCAATTTCATTCATAATCACCGAACTTAAGCCTGATCGTCAAAAAGTAACTGATTTATTTTTCGTGACTTCAATGTCATTGAAATTATCTTGTTGCAGAAAAATCATGTTAATCGGTTTTCGACAATAATCTTTACCGAAATACTTGTATGGCATGTTACGCCATATGTTTGGATACACGTGACACGACACGTCAATAATCAAGTCACTAAAAAAGGTCACGTGTATTCAGATATATGACGTGATGTGCTGACGTATTATGTGATGTGGCATATTCTGGTGGCGTAGCTGGTGACGTATTGTGTCACATATGTTCAGGTTCATTTAGGTAAAAATTATTGTCGGAAACCAATCAAAATAATTTTTTTGTAAAAAAATGATAAGTTTGGTAATATTTATTTCACAAAAAATAAATTAATTACTTTTAAAAAATTAAGCTTAAATTCATTGATTAAGCTTAAATTCATTGACCATATGTGAAATTTGCTCCACCTTCAAGTTATAGACAATCAACTATAGGTACATATAGGAAACTGCAAGTACATAGATGACCAAATTTTTTCTTTCTTCAGGTTGAATTTTTAGACAATCAATTAATGTGGACAATTTATTTAGAAGGAAAAACAAATTGAAAAAATATTTGAATACTTTTATCTAAAAGAATAATTTGGTTTGATTGGATGCATTGCACCTATAAAATGCAAGATCAATATAATTAGTAAGGAAAATTTTAATAATATGGTCTCATATTTAGCAAAGTGCTTGTTATTTATAGCATTGTTCAATTTGTTCTATGCATGTCCATCTTACTTTTGGGTTAAGCTTATTCATTTTATATTAAAGGCCATTGGCTAATGTATAAACTCTGTATTTTATGAAGAAAAAGATAAAATAAATAAATAGATCGAATGTGATCAAATCCGTTAGGATTTATCTATCTGTAATCCAATCCAATCTAACTTATTATTAATCGAATATATTTTAATCCAACTTGAACCGTTTACAGTGTATTTAAACCTACAAATCTAGCAGCATAAATAAATTAATTGAAGGAAGAAATTTTTTTCAGAGAATTTCAACATTTGACCGAGTAATATTTAATCCAATGGTACATATAAATGGGTATATATCAAGAATACCTAATCATCACATGTCTTAGTGGCGGCTGAAAAAAAATAAAATATACTTCTTTCTTTTTTTTATCTATTATTTTTTTAATAAAATTTAAATTTTATTTATTTATTATTTTTAAATTTTCAATATAGTTTAATTTATTTTTTTTAATAAAATTAAAATCAATCAAATTTAATTTTAATGATATAATTTAATATTAAATTTAAATCTATTTATTATTTATTAATTTTAATAAAAATAATAAATAAATAAAAAATAACTAATAAAGGATATATACAAATCTAATAACCGTGGACTCCCCATTATTTCCACCCAAGCAATTGAGCACAGAAAATGCAAAAAAGTGCAATCAAGTACTGAAGTAGGTACTTATTTTCCTTTTCAGATTTGTCTCCAGGTTTTAATTGAAATGGATATTAATTTTACAAGTACAATCCGGTACTTTTTCAAAAACTTTTGCATCCATTTCTTCTAAATTTCACAATTATTGTTTTATTTATTTCATAAAATACCTTTCTATGTATGTATTATAATAAATAAGCAAAAAAAATACTAAATTAAAGTGAATAAATAAAAATTTCTTATATTTATTGAAGGCTGTAACGTTTTAGAATCTATTTTTAATTGGTGATTTCTAGTTAGGCTACTAATAATTTTCTTATTCCCTTAAGCTAGCATTTGTTAAAATTTTTTTATTGGATCAATTTTTTTAACAAACGTTTGAAAAAATCGAAAAATTAAAATAATTTTATTTTCTTTTCATTTTAATATTTTAAGGTTAACAAACGCTATTTAAGAAAATTATAAGAAAGAGAAAAACAAAATTCAAGATTTTAAATTGAAAGAGAAAAAAAAAATCTGAATATAATTAAGCATATCGAGAGCATTCTTATGGAAACACATTAACTATAATTACTCTATTCTTATTTTAGCTTATTGAGGCATTATTTTAAAAAAATCGTTATTTTGTAAGAGATTTAATTATGGATTAAATTAAAACTGAAAAGCATAATTAAAATTTGAAAACAAGCATAGGATGATTTAAGAACAAAATTCTCAAGGTACAAAATCGTCTAGATGTTTAATATTGAAATTTAATGGCCAAATGTGCAAAAATGTCCTTAACATTTATCAAAAAGAGCAATTTTTTCTTTAATATTTAATTAAGTGCAACGTTGTCGTATAATTTTACTTCTAAAATAATGAGACCGTTAGTTTGACTATATTTTATCTTTAATCACTAACATGGATATATTATACCATTTTGACGGAATTATGTTAAACTAACGGTTCTATTATTTTAACTATAAAATTATATTATTTCGATAACTTTAAAAAAAATATTGCACGTAACTAAATATTAGTAGCAAAATAACTTTTTTTTGGTAAATATTAAAAGCAATTTTGCACATTAAGCCAAATTTAATTAAATAACTCAGTTTAAGTTGGTAATTTCCAATTCTATTCTAAGAGATTGAAAATTAAGGATTCCTATTTCTCTAATAAAAGAAAAACTATTCCATAAAACATTGAAAACCGAGAAAACTATCTAAAGCCATGTTTACAGCTCAGAAATAGAAGGATAGATAAAAACGAAACTCCTCCAAGTCTTCAAGGACTTTGCAATTTAGGGGGTGTGCATCGGTCAGGGGTGAACCCGATTTGAACTCGATTAATCCAAAATTTATATATTTTCCTCATCTGATTCGACCCTACATAAATATCGAGTTTCTATCCGAATAACTCGATATTTTTCAGGTATCGATCCGAACAATCCGAAATTAATTTTTTTTTTAATTTACATATTTAAATTAAAATCTTAAATTAATACAAATAAATAATATTAAATATCATAACAAATATTTTAAAAATACCACAAACTAACAATTTCAAAATTAAATTAAATATATATTATATATTAATTATTATTGTAGATAAATTATAGTTTTTTATTTATATATTAAAAATTTGGGTTAGTTAGATTTCACCCGACCCGAAATCCGATTAACACTCATATTAATAACCGAACCGACCCTAATAGTTCGATTAAATCCACCCGAATGTATCGGTTCGGATCGAATTGATCAGGTCGGGTCCGTTTTTGCACACCCCTAACTTGCATGCGTGTGGACCAAGTCTATCCAATAAAAAGTTAGCTTAATCTCATCTCTAAACTTTCAGCAAGTCTCATGACCGTGATAGATGTGAGAAATTAAACTTCCAATCAATTAATGTGGACAATTTATTTAGAAGGAAAAACAAATTGAAAAAAATATTTGAATACTTTTATCTAAAAGAATAATTTGGTTTGATTGGATGCATTGCATAAAATGCAAGATCAATATAATTAGTAAGGAAAATTTTAATAATATGGTCTCATATTTAGCAAAGTGCTTGTTATTTATAGCATTGTTCAATTTGTTCTATGCATGTCCGTCTTACTTTTGGGTTAAGCTTATTCATTTTATATTAAAGGCCCATTGGCTAATGTATAAACTCTGTATTTTATGAAGAAAAATATAAAATAAATAAATAGATCGAATGGGATCAAATCCGTTGGGATTAATCTATATGTAATCCAATCCAATCTAACTTATTATTAATCGAATATATTTTAATCCAACTTGAACCGTTTACAGTGTATTTAAACCTACAAATCTAGCAGCATAAATAAATTAATCGAAGGAAGAAAATTTTTTCAGAGAATTTCAACATTTGACCGAGTAATATTTAATCCAATTGTACATATAAATGGGTATACATCAAGAATACCTAATCACCACATGTCTCAATGGCGGCTGAAAAAAAATAAAATATATTTCATCCTTTTTTTTTATCTGTCATTTTTTAATAAAATTTAAATTTTATTTATATATTTTTTTTAAATTTTCGATATAATTTAATTTATTTTTTTAATAAAATTAAAATTAATCAAATTTAATAATTTAATTTTAATAATATAATTAAATATTAAATTTATTTATTATTTATTAATTTTAATAAAAATAATAAAAATAACAGATAAAATATCCGTACAAATCTAAGAACCGTGGACTCCCCGTTATTTCCACCCAAGCAATTGAGCACAGAAAATGCAAAAAAGTGCAATCAAGTACTGAAGTAGCTTATTTGCCTTTTCAGATTTGTCTCTTGGTTTTAATTGAAATGGATATTAATTTTACAAGTACAATCCGGTACTTTTTCAAAAACTTTTGCATCCATTTCTTCTAAATTTCACAATTATTGTTTTATTTATTTCATAAAATACCTTTCTATGTATGTATTATAATAAATAAGCAAAAAAATACTAAATTAAAGTGAATAAATAAAAATTTCTTATATTTATTGAAGGCTGTAACGTTTTGGAATCTATTTTTAATTGGTGATTTCTAGTTAGGCTACTAATCATTTTCTTATTCCCTTAAGCTAGCATTTGTTAAATTTTTTTTATTGGATCAATTTTTTTAACAAACGTTTGAAAAAATTGAAAAATTACAATAATTTTATTTTCTTTTCATTTAATATTTTAAGGTTAACAAATGCTATTTAAGAAAATTATAAGAAAGAGAAAAACAAATAACTGATTTGGCAAAATCTAATTAAAAATTTAGATATTTTAAATTTCAAATCATGTTAAAGGCAAAAAAAAAAAAGAAAATCTAATATGACAAGCATTTTGTTTACAATAAAAAAAATCACACATAATAATAATAAGGGCACACCGGTATACTGGAATATCTCGATTTCGAATTATGCTCTTTCTTTTTTTTTCTATAAAAAAATTAAAAAATAAAAATGAAAATGAAAATCATATTATCTATCAATAAATTGGAGTTTGATGATATTTATTTTATTCTAGTACTGCAAGGGTTCAAATTCAATTCTTAATTTAGATCCTTCCCAAAAATATAGAATTTTTTGTTCACAGAATAATAAAAAAAGATATTGACTTTTTTTTTTGCAATATTTTAGGGAAAAAATAAAAATAGATAATATTTAATAAATGATTAGCTCTTCAGTCATCTGAAAATGTATAGGTATTGGTTTTCAATAAGCTTACATGATAAAGAGTCCAAAGTTTTTGTATATTTTAATTATCTACTTGCGTTAAATGAATGAGTTATTAATATCGAGTAACGACTTAAAACCATCTATCGTCAATCCATGTATGTTTTAACCGTTAACAATTTCTTTTAACAAGAATAATGCTAGAATAAACGTTTGTGCCAAATTAAATTTTTAAGATCTCCAAATTACATAATTCAGATTTCAATTATGAAAAATAAATACAATTTATATAATAACAACGGTGATTCGAAATAGTGAACAAATGCATGTTGGGTGCAATGGGAGTATGACGCAGAATGCACAATGCAGGCATTTTTCAAATTTTTCAAACTATCATCTCTTAACAAATGTGAAATATCCGGTGTTGCATATAAGTTATTTATACATTTATTTTATATCGTGTCACATATTCACGCAGAAGATAATTTAACATTTTTAATAAATTTATTAAGTATTTTGACACTTGATTAATTTTAAAAAATAATTTGTCAACGAGAAAATGTATTATCGGATTCTTAAACTTACACGTTTTTTTACTATTAGATGCTTAAAATTTTATTTTATTATATCAAGTTCTTAAATATACATTGAATTCAAATAAAAATTCAAAATAATAAAAAAATGGGAGTTTAGTAATTCAATGTAAATTAAAAATTATAATACTATTTTATTCAAATTGGTAATTTTGAACTTAACGTGGAAGAAAATAAAAATTTAAAAGTCCGATGCAAATAAATAAAAGTATAAAAAAATAAATTTATAAATTCAAAATGTGTTTTGCCTTTATTAAAAAGTAATAATTTATAGAAAATTATATATTATCTCTAAAAATTACAATATATATATTATAATTTATGTCGGAAAATCCAAGTGGGATTTTTTTCAGTGGGAAACAAAAGACCCTCTCTTTCAATCTTTCTGTAAATCTGACATGGCTTCATGGGCCCACCCTGAACACACATCAGCAAAAGTTTCTCTGTACTTTCTTTATTATTCCTTCCATTCTCTTCTACCTTATCTTTAAATATGCAAAATAAATTAACTTACAAAATTAAAAAGATTAATTTCTTAAAAGAGATTTTGGAAATTCTCTTATTTTAGCTTATATATATATATATTTCAAATTCGTTATAAAACAAACAATAAAATGTGAATTTATTTCTCCGGAGGTCCAAAATTTTTTTAATTTTACTTACTATATTAGAATATTGAAATTTTACCTCGTAAAAATTTTTGTTTACAAATGAGAGTCACAACTCCAAGTTTATCTATAGAGTGTGGTGAAATTATATTTATATGTTTGCATACTTTTGGATAATATTTAATTATCAATTAAATTTATTTATTTAATTCATTCACAAATAAATAATTTTTATTTTTACCTCCTAACTTAATTAAGGATTGTAAAAGAAGAAATACAAAATTTTCCATAATTCATAGTTTTAATTAAATAGCAAAAGTTAATTTTTTTTTATCATCGTTTTAACAATTACTCTAAATGTTTTTGGTATTGAATTTTTTTTTTATTGTTTGTATCCATTAGTATGGAGAAAATTAATTTCGTCAATAAAAAAAGTAAAACTATACTTTATACTATAAAACCAGGTAGAACAAAAGAATATAACACAACACGTATATTTGTAGAAAAATTATAATGTATTTTGCATCAAAATAAGTAACCGTTGTTACAGTATTTACGTCGATACAAAAGCAAATATTAATAAAGTTTTGTATAACGAAACTTAAAATAATTTTTATTTGTAATTTATTTATATGTGTCCTGCATTTATTCTTTTCATCTTATGATAACAATAATTTGTTAATTCAATTTTAAAATTGTAAATAAAATTATAATTTTATAATATTTATTAAAAATAATTTATTACATAAAAATATGTATACATCTAACTAATAACTATATATATCACTGAAATGATGTTTTTCATATGATTATCGGTATTATTCAGTTCGAAATGAATTGACCCACTATGGGATAAAGCTCTCTAAATATTGATTTTTTTTTACCATTTTACAAAATTCGAACTCGAAATCTTATTTAAGGAAAAAAAACTATCAAATCACTTAAATCAACCAATATTGGTTTTACTAAAATGACGTTAACAGAATTAAAAATAATTTTCTCGAATTCGTATTTCCATAGGTCCATTCTTTTTAATTTTGAGTCTTTTCTTATTAATTTTGGCTACATTACATCTATTTTTGCACAACAATAATTTGAGTAAGATAAATGTAAGGTCCAATTTATTTGACGGATTGTGTTTGATGAGCGGTAAAAAGAAGCTTAATATGAAACGGGCTAAAGGGTGGCCCAATCCATATGATCCGTTTATGATTTGCAAATCAATTTAAACTCACTCGATTCATTTTTTATCTAATTCATTTTTAATTTATAAAATTTGATTGACTGATTTGCCACAACTAATTTGTAAAATAGTTAACAACAAAATTTATCCATGACATTATTAAAAAAAAAGAACGAAATAAAACAAAACAAAATTTAACTGTTATTTTAAAAAATTTCTGGACTGAATATATGTTTTCATTTATAGATCAATTAATAATACAAATTCATATAAAATTAATTTTTGTAGATGAACAAAAATATAGATCACAACTTATTTATGAAAAAAATTATTATATTTTAAATTCCGATGAAAAGTTCAAAGAACAATTATTTTCGAGGAGCAATTTTTTAAATAGGATATCGTAAATTCAATTGATTAACATAAGTATATTTATTTTTGGTGGGTCGGTGAGTTGAGTCAAAATATAAGCTAAGAACAATAAATAAGTCTATCAACATCGACCAGCTATTGTCAAATTGCCTTAGCATCATCTAACTCGCATTTTTCAAGTCCATTGTCGGCGCATAAAAACTGAGATAAAGAGAAATTATTATTTTTATATTTCATCTAATTTTTTATTTTTGTCTTTTCTGGCAAGACTTTGATTAGTCGTCCATAAAAAAATAACTTTAGTATAGAAAAATTTACTAAAAACTTATTAATATGTTTTTTTATTAGTTAGTAATTTATTACATGGTGAAATTAGGATTGGCAATAGATAATTCAACATACAGGTCTAAGAATTCTATTTCAATAGGTTTTTCTTGCTATGGTATTTTTTCATAAATAATATATAACCGATCAAACTGAAATTCTGATAATTATGTGTTTAGTTAATACATAATTCAGAGAACATTCTTCTTTCTGTATCAGGCATGCAGTCCTACAATTATTGAAAATAGATCATAAAATTTGTTGCCAAATTGAATTTCTTTAAATTAAATATTTAAAAATTAATAATTCTACTCAAACCATACTGTATATATATTTTATAATTATTTTTATTTATGCACTGAACATATCGTATATTTAATAAATTTAAATTATTGATACAAATAAAAATATTATATTTTTATTCGACAGTCATCATCGACCGATAATACATTTAACATATTGAATATAACTATATTATCACGCGTCTTTACATTAAAAAATAAAAATAAATTCCGTTTGAAAAAGGAGAAGGAGAGACGTGCAAAATTTGTGAAATTTGTTGAACTTTGCTCTTCTTTTTTTTTAGCCAAAAAAAACAAAGCCAAAAGGATGTAAAAATCGATAATGATGACTTACGCGCAGTTGCAAAGGAAGAAAATTTCCATTCTTCCAATTTAGAGTTGTATAAAAATTGTCCTCTTGCATCATCTTTGACTGTTCGACTTTATACATATAAAAGGTGAATTTTGGTTCAGTGGTTGCTTGATAACTATAAAAATATCATACTCTAAAATTTAATTCGATCAATCCATCACATCTAATAAGATCCGAAATTATAAAGCAAAAATATCAAACATGAGCCATAATACAAGTAAGAGATCACTTGATATCCAATTTGACTAATAGGATACCAAATCTCAATCAGTCCACTGATATAAGATAGAGACCATACTCTCCAACTACTTCTTATTACTTCGCTGCTCACCTGCTCTGACAGCCAATTATCACATCCAAGACACTCGAATGCACCCCTCTTATCTCTTATAAATAATTCAATGTACAGTGACTTTAGGTATCGAATCTCTAAGACTCTTTATCTAAAAATTATCCCTCTAAACAGTTATTAACTTAAGTTTTGGAGTGCTTACGCCTGATCCACTAGGCTCTCTTTCTTGCAGGAATCAACATGTGATCGGGAACACAATCAAGTCTCTCTCTCTTTTAAGATAAAGACTTCTACGTCTTATCAATTGATGCTTTTATTGAGAGACATGGCTGGTTCAAGATCCACTGAGCACACAGCTTCCGAAGAGCATGATCGCGATAACCATGGTCAGGATAGATCTAGGCCCGTGGATAACCTTCTTTCAGAGTTTGACGATGCCATCCTACAGCAGCCAGAAAATACTCTCATTACGGTCAAAGACATGCGCACTCTTCTTAGTAATTTCACTAAGAGCATTGTCCAGACCATCAAAAAAGGTAAAATATCTAGAACTTGTGAAAGAGACTATGAAGAAAACTTCATGATGGCGGAAGAGTGGGTGTCAGAACCCCAGGCATATATAATAAAGGCAAGGGGACAATATCCTCAAGTAGAGACTCCCCCTACTGTCCCAGCAAGTCTTCCACCTTCTCCATCAGAGATGAATTGTCCTTCATATGCACGCCTAGCCGTGGCCGCTCCAAAAGGTCGAACAACGAGTTTACCTCTACAGCCATGAACAAGGAGGATAAATGGTTCAAGCAAAAGCTCAGGCAGTTTGGCTTGGTAAACCCCAAGAGAGGTATGTTCAAGGAAAATACCTGTAAAAATACTGCCTCTCCATTTTGCAGGAAAATAATAAAGTCTGAGCTGCCTCCCAAATGGAAGAACATAGTGATGGATAAGTACACAAGCAAATATGATCCTACTACCCATCTGGCGAAGTACTTGACCAAGATGCAGGTCTACACCTATGATGAGAATGCATGCAGAATCTTCCCTACCACCCTAGGAGGAGATGCCTTAAATTAATTCCATGAGTTACCTCAAGAATCAATAACCTCATTCAGACAGCTCAAAGAGTTGTTCGTCACTCGATTTATTATGCAGATCCGAACGCCCAAGTCGGTAAGCTATCTGTGCAATCTCTACCAAAGGACCGATGAAATTCTTAGAGACTACATTGACAGGTTCGAAGCCACGATGTTCGAGGTGAGAAATATAAGTGTGGAAATGGTGATGACCGCCTTAGCTGGGGGCATCATCGATCGCCCCTTATTTGAATCAATAACAACAAGACTATCGATCAACTTCTCTAATTTGATGGAAAGGGCTAGGCAACACATCCAGCTAGATGACGCCCTGAGATCCAATAGACGAAGAAGGGCCAGTGTCATGGACATGCTGCAGTATCCGGATGGGCAATTATTCAATCGAACTCCCGTATCCAAGCGAATAACGAGGAGTTTCGATCGGCCCTCCACTTTAAAAGTTTAGGTAAGCGGAAGGAAGTTGAACGGGGTAGGTCCGATCGATCTAATAACCAACCAGCTCGGATCTTTACCCCACTCAACACTAACCCTGCCCATGTATTGATGTGGATTAAAGAAAAGCATAAGAAAGTTAGCTGGCCCAAAAAGCTGTTCGAACAGGCAAAAAGGGCAAGGGATCATAGCAAATACTGTGAGTTTCACAAAGATATCGGTCATACAACTGACGAGTATTACTCGCTGAATGAGAAGATCGAACAACTCCTACAAAGAGGGTCCCTCAAAAAATTTGTAGGTCCAGCTAGAGGGGGAAATCCCTGAAGATAACTCGACATCAGAAAAGATGATTCTGGCTTAGATGATGATGATGAGCGTAGAAACCCCAGGAATTTAGACCCACGTAGGCCATATACTGGAATCATAAACATAATTACTGGAGGATCATCGTATGGAAAAGACCTCTCCAAGAAGAAGAAGAGAAAAGGCATTTATGTCTCTCAGCAAGTCGAGTGGTTTGTGTTAGTGTAAGCCCTAGCCCCAATGCATTGTAACGAAACACTTGAAATTAATAAAATGAGGCATTAGTTTTATCTTTTGTATTCCTGTGCATATCAATTGATAAAACTATCCAAGAATGTCGTTTCGGTTTAAGTTATCATGTGTGAGGCACATGGATTGTAAGACCTTGAAACAAATGAGACATCATTCTAAATATCCCTAGTCAGTCATTGTTATGGGAATAACAAATGAATTAAGACTAGTATGCTCTCTCTGATCTTATGAGTTCTGTCTTACGGATCATTAGGACAAGAGTGTCAATCAGAGATCATAGATACATGTTAAAGAACATGGTATCTGGATTCGATCCGCTCATGAGAACACTACATGGTACAAGTCATAAGTGTTTCTCATATGCAAGTTTTGTATCGGAGTTCTTAGACCTGAAATCTCTATGAAACTCTTTATGAATTACTGTGTACTTTGACATACACCTAACGTGCTCGTAACAGAGTGACAAGTACGGGTATGATTGGGTATGCACTGATTCATGTTAGAGAGCATGAGAGAAGTGAAGGGATTACCCCTCTCGATAAGAGAGAAAAATATCACCGGCCACTTGATCAGTGAACTGAGAAGTATATGGCCATACCGAGATGAAATAATGAGTAATCATTATTTATCTGAGAGTTCAGTGTCACTGGAATATCAAGAAATGAATTAATGTATATAAGGATGACTAGTTCCATGCCTTATATTAATTCTGATATTTATGGGTAAGGGACTATGCGAAATTGCATTAGGTCACCAAATGCCATATGCATTTTCATTTAATTTGGAATGCTATAATATCTTGCTAGAGAATATATATAGCCTTTGAATTAATTTATTAATTCATTGCCAACATTAAATGGACCTATAGGATCGCACATAAAGCACTGGGCTTAAAATTGTATTGGAAATTAATTTAGACTTTTATTTAAAGTCAAATTAATGCATGCAATGGGTGAACAGATTTTTTACTGTTAACAATTGGTCACGAGAGAAATTTACTGGCATGTGTTAGGTTTAATTTCAATTGATTAATTATCTATGTATAATTAAGTTAATTGAGTATTAAATCCTAAATTATGTTTAATCAAAATATAATACTTGAGAGGGAATTAAAGTAACCAAAGTTTAAACTAGGAATCCTAGTTAAATTTGGCAACTAATTACCTTAGTTAAGTAAGTTTGTTTTGATTAACTAAATGATGCCATTTGAATTTAAATTCTAATAGAATTTAAATTAAAATATATATCTCTTAATTATTAAGTGTTAGTGGCTGAAATTGCTACCTAATTTAAGGCACTCACACATGACTAAAGTAAGTGATATATATTAAATGAATTAAAGGAATAATGGTGGGTGCCACTTTTATTCTTCTTCTCTCTTTTGGCCATGAGACTATTAGTGGGATTGGTAGAGATTCCTTTTGCTCTTAATTCTCTCATGGAAGGTGACTAAGAGAGAAACAAAAGAAGAAAGAACAAGAAGAGTTCTTGTGTCTTTCAAACAATTCCATTGCCTAATACACAAATATAGAGCTAGCACTCTTGATTTTAAGCTATCTTTGCAAGTGTGTGTGAACATAGAGAGGAGTGGCATAAAGGCTGTTCCTTTGGCATTGGTGGTGAAGATCTAAGGTAAATAAATTCATCTTAGTTGCTGGTCATCATCAAAATCAAGTCTTGAAGAGCATCTAAAGTTGTAAGTTTCAAAACTCTAAAATTGCATGTTTTCGTTCCTAGTTTTGGATATGTATGGTATGCATGATAAAATTTTTGTTTTTCCGCTGTGCTATCATGATTATCATACCATGTCATATTCCTTCAGTGGTATCAGAGCCTAGACATGCTTATTTTAGTGCTTTAGATGCATGAAAAAATTAATTAAAAATCGTTATTTTGAAAACATGCAAATCTGAAATTTTCTGTTTTGAGTTTTTTGCATTGTTTTGGTGTAAAAACGATTTTAATTGATTAGATAGGTATTATAATTAATATGACATGTTAATATACTGTCCTAAGATGTTATTAGGGCTGGTAATGGTCGGATTTAATTATTTATACCTGATGGTACATGTTAATTATGAAACTAGGTGCTAGTTGGCATGTAAATTGCTAGTTTAACAACTAGTTTTCAAAATTAAATGTAAAATTGATTTTGGCATGTTTGTAAGTGATTTTTAAAGATTAAATATCAGGTCTGGACATATTTTAAATTTGGTTTTAATTCTGGTCCATGACAATTTAATTGATTAATTTTAAAATCACTTAAAACAATGACTAGTTTGTGTTTGTTACATGTTTAATCAACATTGTTTGCTTTGTTTTGATTAAAATGGTAAAAAACACATTTAGATTTAAATGGTACAGAATATTAAATCAATGTTTATGGACTTATTTAGTTTTTTAAATGACTCATAAAATTGATTTAAATGTTTGTGCATTTCATGGCATTACATAAGCATTAAACAACTAGTTTTTGTTGTTTGTTTGTTTTGCATGAATGCCGGCTATTATATATATGTTCTTCATGATTTTATGTTTAATTCATGTTGGTACATATTATATATATTTTTAATGTTTATGGGCTGTATGACATAAAATTAAAAATGGCAAAATTGGAAATTATACTAGAGTTGATTTATGGCACAAATCTAACTAGTTTGTGTTTTGGGCTTTTAAGAGAACTTATTCAATAAGAGGATTTATTCCATTGGGTTTCGGCCCAGGCCCATCATGGGGTCTTCTCTTAAAGGTTCAAGTACACAATTTCCATTAATGGGCTTGGCTAAATTGATTAAAATTGGACTTTGTCTGATCCATGAATGCTATGTATATTTATTTGCTTGTTTGGTGTGATGAATGGATATGCATGGTGCATTCATGGGCCCTGGGTTTTTGTAATTAAATATGGCCTGCGTGCCATTATATTTTATTGTAAAAGTTTCATTTATTTCTTAGAATAGAATTTATTTGAAGACTTTGTAAATCAAGACGAAGCCCACCGAAGTGGAGAAGCCCAACTCGAAGATTCTTATGTAATAGTATAGAATCTTAGTTGTAGGTTTTTGGGCCCATGTTTGTCACGCTTTACTTTATGCAATTATATATATATGCATGCTATGTATGGATGACAAATCGTATGCCATGTAAGCCGTAATAAAATGAATCCCTAAAAATAGTAAGTCACAAAGTTGCCTTCCTAATTCGAAACATGTCAAGGCATCGATCATCGGTCACGTAGACTAGGAGTCCTAGATGCGCCCGATTATCTTTGTGAGGCATGGGTTGTGAATGTAGGTTGGACTTAACATGGAATGGGATGCTCGGACCTAGGCAACTTATAAATGGGTTTGTGCTATAACATTGTTTGATGTTAGCCCATTTGATCCAAGAGTCATGTACGAGACATGATTGGAGTGTTTCCTACCTAAGTAACTTAACTTATTAGGTGTACAGGCTCAGCTTGACTAATAAGTTGTTGTGAAAAGTGGATCTTGGCCCACATTAAATCACTAACGCGAATTATTTATGGGGATATTAATTCGGTTTGTGGGATCATTAATAAGACCTCATTTAATCTTGCTAAATTTTATTGTAGATTGAAAATGGCATCTTCAAATAACAATTTCTCATTGCGATCGGTCCTTGAAAAGGACAAATTAAATGGCACCAATTTCATAGACTGGTCTCGAAACTTAAGAATAGTTCTTAAGCAAGAGAAGAAGTCGTATGTTTTGGATGCACCCTTGCCTGAAGAACCAGGAAGGAACGCCTCTGCGGTTCAAAAGGAAACTTTTGAGACCAAGAAGAGTGACTCTAATGATGTGACCTGTTTGATGCTAGCCACTATGGTGCCTGAATTGCAAAAGCAATTTATGGACCAAGAGGCCTATGCGATCATGGTGCACCTCAAGGAGATGTTCCAAGAACAAGCTCGTCACGAGAGGTTCGTGACAACAAAGGCTTTAATTTCTTGCAAGATGGCAGAGGGTACTCCTGTTAGTACCCATGTACTCAAGATGAAAGGGTATCTTGATACTCTTGAGAAGCTTGAGGTACAAGTGCCAAAGGAATTGGCCACTGACTTGATCTTAGGATCATTGCCTGCTGCTTATGATCCATTTGTGATGAATTATAACATGCATGCTATGAACAAGTCAGTCACTGAGCTTCATGGGATGCTTAAGAATGCTGAAGAGAACATTCGAAAAACCAATCCCGTGCTAATGGTTCAAAAAGGAAATTAAGAAGGGACCTGCTAAGGGAAAGGGAAAAGGAAAGGGAAAACCCAAGACAGTTGGGAGTGCACCTCAAGCCCAATCCAAGCCCAAGGCACCAAAGCTCAAAGAGAGTGAGAGCACTTGCTTCCATTGCAACAAGATAGGGCATTGGAGGAAGAATTGCGCTCTCTTTAAGGAAGAACAAAAGAAGAATGGAGCCAAGGCGTCCAGTTCTGGTATTTTTGTTGTTGAAGTTAACCTTTCTATTTCTACCACTTGGGTATTGGATACCGGTTGTGGTTCTCACATTTGTTCAAATGTGCAGGGGTTAAGAAATAGGCGGTTACTTGGGAAGAATGAAGTGGACCTCCGTGTGGGGAATGGAGCACGAGTTGCTGCCATGGAGATAGGCGACTATCACCTCACTTTACCTTCCGGACTTTGTATTGTTTTGAATAATTGTTATTATGTGCCTGCTATGAGCAGAAACATTATTTCAGTTTCATGTTTGGATAATGATGAATTTGATTTTGTTATTAAAAAGGGCAATGCTCATATTCGTCGCGAAGGCATTTCTTATGGCAATGCCATGTTGCAAAATGGCCTTTATATCCTTGATTTACAAAACAAAGAGTCTATATACAACATTAATACAAAGAGGGTTAAATCAAACGAATTAAACCCTACTTACTTCTGGCATTGTCGTTTAGGATATGCAAACGAAAAACGCATTTCAAGACTCCACAAAACTGGAGTGCTTGGGTCATTTGACTTAGAATCTTATGACACATGCGAGCCATGTTTGTATGGAAAAATGACAAAGAGTCCTTTTAACAAGAAAGGTGAAAGGACTAATGGCTTATTGAAACTAATACATACCGATGTATGTGGACCATTAAGTACACAAGCTAGAAGTGGTTTTAGCTACTTCGTGACTTTCTCAGACGACTTCAGTAGATATGGCTATGTCTATCTAATGAAGTACAAGTCTGAAACTTTTGAGAAATTCAAAGAGTTTAAGAACGAAGTAGAAAACCAACTTGGCAAAAGTATAAAAGCCATTCGATCAGATCGAGGTGGCGAATACTTAAGCCAAGAGTTTGATGATCATCTAAAAGAGTGTGGAATTATTTCACAGCTCACTCCTCCTGGAACACCGCAATGGAATGGTGTGTCCGAAAGGAGAAATCGAACTCTGTTGGACATGGTTCGATCTATGATGAGTCAAGCTAATCTTCCTATCTCTTTTTGGGGTTATGCATTAGAAACTGCTGCGTTTCTATTGAACCGTACTCCAACTAAAGCAGTTGAGAAGACACCATACGAGGTATGGACTGGGAAAGAACCCAATATGTCTTTTCTCAAGATTTGGGGCTGTGAAGCACATGTTAAGAAATTAACATCTGACAAACTAGAGTCCAAATCGACTGTCTGCTTGTTTGTGGGTTATCCCAAAGAAACAAAGGGATACTACTTTTACTCAAAAGCCGAGAACAAAGTATTTGTTGCTCGCAAGGCTGTTTTCTTGGAAAAGGAGTTCCTTCTCAAGAAAGACAGTGGGAGTAAAGTAGAATTTGGAGAAATTCAAGTGCCACAAACTCCTATAGAGGATGAGTTGGAAATGGGATCAAGTTCACAACCAGTTGTGGAACAAGAACCCATTACACAAGTACCTAGAAGGTCTGGTAGGGTACGTCAGGAGATTGAGAGATATGGATTTCTAATCACTGACAATGACACTATTGAGTTAGTAGATCGTGAGGATCCTACTACCTACCGAGAAGCTATTGAAAGCCCAAACTCGGATAATTGGCTTGAAGCCATGAAATCCGAGATGCAATCAATGTACGATAACCAGGTTTGGACCTTGGTTGATCCACCGGAAGGTGCTAAGGTAATTGAATGCAAGTGGTTATTCAAACTAAAAGCTGATAAGACCTACAAAGGTAGACTAGTAGCAAAAGGTTTTCGACAAACTCATGGTATAGACTATGACGAGACCTTTTCGCCTGTAGTCATGCTCAAGTCCATTAGGATCTTGCTTGCCATAGCTGCATATCATGATTATGAGATATGGCAAATGGATGTCAAAACTGCTTTCCTCAACGGAAATTTACTTGAGGATGTGTATATGACACAGCCTGAAGGTTTTGTCAATCCCAAGCATCCTAAGAAGGTTTGCAAGCTTCAAAAATCCATTTATGGATTAAAGCAAGCATCCCGAAGTTGGAATCTTCGTTTTGATGAAGCAGTCAAAGATTTTGACTTCATCAAGAACGAAGATGAGCCTTGTGTGTACAAGAAGGTTAGTGGGAGCATAGTAGTGTTTCTAGTCCTATATGTGGACGACATCCTTCTCATTGAAAATGACATTCCAACATTGCAAAAGGTTAAGCAATGGTTGGGAAAATGTTTCTCAATGAAAGACTTAGGTGAAGCCGAGACAATACTTGGTATTCAAATCTATAGAGATAGATCGAATCGGCTTTTGGGACTAAGTCAAGAAAAGTACATAGACAAAGTACTAAAGCGTTTTAGTATGGGAGACTCAAAGAAAGGATACATACCTTTGGCTTTGGGAGTTCCTTTGACTAAAGAACAGTGCCCTAAAACCAAAGAGGAAAGGGACAACATGAGTAGAATCCCATATGCATCTGCTATTGGATCTATCATGTACGCTATGTTATGTACTAGGTTGGATGTTGCTCATGCACTGAGTATAACCAGTAGGTTTCAGCAAGACCCTGGTGAGAAGCACTGGTCTGCTGTAAAAGGGATCCTGAAGTACCTGCGAAGGACTAAGGATCACTTCTTGGTGTATGGTGGTCAAGAAGAGCTCGTCATACAAGGTTATGCCGATGCTGCTTTTCAGACCAGCACTCAGGATTCTAGATCGCAATCTGGGTTTGTTTTTGTTTTGAACGGTGGTGCTGTCAGCTGGAGAAGCTCGAAGCAAGAAACCGTTGCCGACTCAACTACAGAATCTGAGTATATTGCAGCAAGTGAGGCTGCAATAGAAGCTGTTTGGATTAAAAATTTCATTAATGGATTAGGAGTGGTCCCAAGCGTCCTAGATCCATTAGAAATTTTCTGTGACAATAACGGGGCCATTGCACAGGCCAAGGAGCCCCGGTCACACCAGAAATCCAAACACATACTCAGAAGGTACCACTTGATCAGAGAAATCATTGATCATGGGGACGTCAAGGTTAGCAAGATATCAAGTGAAGACAATGTAGCAGATCCTTTGACGAAACAGTTACGTCCAAATCTGCACGAAGCTCATTTGAGAGCGTTCGGTCTTAGGGCTATGCCCAATTGGGACTAGTGCTAGTGGGAGATTGTTAGTGTAAGCCCTAGCCCCAATGCATTGTAACGAAACACTTGAAATTAATAAAATGAGGCATTAGTTTTATCTTTTGTATTCCTGTGCATATCAATTGATAAAACTATCCAAGAATGTCGTTTCGGTTTAAGTTATCATGTGTGAGGCACATGGATTGTAAGACCTTGAAACAAATGAGACATCATTCTAAATATCCCTAGTCAGTCATTGTTATGGGAATAACAAATGAATTAAGACTAGTATGCTCTCTCTGATCTTATGAGTTCTGTCTTACGGATCATTAGGACAAGAGTGTCAATCAGAGATCATAGATACATGTTAAAGAACATGGTATCTGGATTCGATCCGCTCATGAGAACACTACATGGTACAAGTCATAAGTGTTTCTCATATGCAAGTTTTGTATCGGAGTTCTTAGACCTGAAATCTCTATGAAACTCTTTATGAATTACTGTGTACTTTGACATACACCTAACGTGCTCGTAACAGAGTGACAAGTACGGGTATGATTGGGTATGCACTGATTCATGTTAGAGAGCATGAGAGAAGTGAAGGGATTACCCCTCTCGATAAGAGAGAAAAATATCACCGGCCACTTGATCAGTGAACTGAGAAGTGTATGGCCATACCGAGATGAAATAATGAGTAATCATTATTTATCTGAGAGTTCAGTGTCACTGGAATATCAAGAAATGAATTAATGTATATAAGGATGACTAGTTCCATGCCTTATATTAATTCTGATATTTATGGGTAAGGGACTATGCGAAATTGCATTAGGTCACCAAATGCCATATGCATTTTCATTTAATTTGGAATGCTATAATATCTTGCTAGAGAATATATATAGCCTTTGAATTAATTTATTAATTCATTGCCAACATTAAATGGACCTATAGGATCGCACATAAAGCACTGGGCTTAAAATTGTATTGGAAATTAATTTAGACTTTTTTTAAAGTCAAATTAATGCATGCAATGGGTGAACAGATTTTTTACTGTTAACAATTGGTCACGAGAGAAATTTACTGGCATGTGTTAGGTTTAATTTCAATTGATTAATTATCTATGTATAATTAAGTTAATTGAGTATTAAATCCTAAATTATGTTTAATCAAAATATAATACTTGAGAGGGAATTAAAGTAACCAAAGTTTAAACTAGGAATCCTAGTTAAATTTGGCAACTAATTACCTTAGTTAAGTAAGTTTGTTTTGATTAACTAAATGATGCCATTTGAATTTAAATTCTAATAGAATTTAAATTAAAATATATATCTCTTAATTATTAAGTGTTAGTGGCTGAAATTGCTACCTAATTTAAGGCACTCACACATGACTAAAGTAAGTGATATATATTAAATGAATTAAAGAAATAATGGTGGGTGCCACTTTTATTCTTCTTCTCTCTTTTGGCCATGAGACTATTAGTGGGATTGGTAGAGATTCCTTTTGCTCTTAATTCTCTCATGGAAGGTGACTAAGATAGATAAAAAAGAAGAAAGAACAAGAAGAGTTCTTGTGTCTTTCAAACAATTCCATTGCCTAATACACAAATATAGAGCTAGCACTCTTGATTTTAAGCTATCTTTGCAAGTGTGTGTGAACATAGATAGGAGTGGCATAAAGGCTGTTCCTTTGGCATTGGTGGTGAAGATCTAAGGTAAATAAATTCATCTTAGTTGCTGGTCATCATCAAAATCAAGTCTTGAAGTGCATCTAAAGTTGTAAGTTTCAAAACTCTAAAATTGCATGTTTTCGATTCTAGTTTTGGATATGTATGGTATGCATGATAAAATTTTGTTTTTCCGCTGTGCTATCATGATTATCATACCATGTCATATTCCTTCAGCCTAAAATGATTTTAACCTAAACAGGAATATAATTCTGAGTAATTTGTATGCAGTGATCTTTTCTATAATAATTTCACAGCTCAAAGCTTGTGTCAGCATTATTTGTTTATTTACTGTGTTTACCATGCATTGAAATTCACTTATGGCTCAGTGGCTGATTTTTTTTAATGCTTTGTTACATTATTCTTTTTGCAGTTCAATTCGAGTTTTCATGATAGTTATAGTGTATATTCCCCAGGTCAAAATTATTTCCTATTTGATTCTAAAAGCTTTATTTGGTTCGAGAATATATGGTGGTTAAGTCATGGTAAATTCTAATTAACCCATTTACTGGGTTTCATATTGAAGTTTATGCATGTTATCCATTAACCGCCACTTAACGCAGGTTGCATACTTTTAGCATCTTAGACTTGCTTATCATTCTTATTCCATATCCATACGATTATTCCTAGAAATCTCGAAAAAGATGATCCAATACTTGTGTTTTTAATGGGTTTGCCTTATGTTAATTCCTCACACCCTTGTATTAATTTTCTATTTGTTTCTCATAACTTGTACTTGTAATATTTGTCCACTATGTGGATTGAGTTTTAAGTTGAGATTTGTATTGAGCATGAACAAGAGATGGATTAGCGGGTCAGAAAAATTCAGCAATAGATGGAGATGCAATAACTTTTTTCAGTAGTAGATTTAGGAGCAAATGTAGTTATTTACATTATAGTTATAAGTATATAGTATGACATTTTGGGTGACATTTGTTATTGTTATATATGCGTGTATTATTTTAGATATACAATTAATAATGATATCCATTTGTAAATAACAATCTTTTCATTAATATATATATTTTTGTATTAAATATTAAGTATATAAATATAAATTTGTCATCTGTGGCTTATCATTTAAATGATGAAATTTTTATATTAATTTTAAAAAAATAATTTTAATTTAGCGAGGATTATCATGTTTAAACAGTGCTATTTAGTGTCAACAATATCGTAGCAATATTGTGACAAAAATACTGTCATAGCAAAATTTTGCATGAACAATGTCATAGCAATGTTGCTACGAACATACTGTCGTTGCAAAATTTTACATGAACAATGTCGTAGTAATATTGCGACAAAAATACTGTCATCGCAAAATTTTACGTGAACAATATCGTAGTAATGTTGCGACGAAATATTATCGTCGCAAAATGTTGCATGAACAATGTTGTAGCAATATTGTGACAAAAATACTATCGTTGCAAAAGTTTACGCGAACATTATTGTAGCAAAATGGCGACAAATATTTAGCGACAATGCTCTGTCATTGGCAAAATTTGGCGTCGACTTCTTGTTGTAGCTAAATTCTGCTACAACGACTTTTGTTTCAAAATGAAAGTCGTCGCTAAACTGATTTTTGTCGTCGCTAATTTGCATTTTTTAGTAGTGGTAAGACAAAACTCAACTTATCATAGAGAGCATACTAGTCTTAGTTCATTTGTTATTCCAGTAACAATGATTGATTAGGGATATTTAGAATGAAGTCTCAATTGCTTCAAGGTCTTACAACCATGTGCCTCACACATGATAACTTAAACTAAAACAACATTCTTGGATAGTTCTATCATTTGATATGCACAGGAATACAATAGATAAAACAAATGCCTCATTTATTAATCTAAACGTTTTATAACAATGTATTACAGCTAGGGCTTACACTAACAATCTCCTACTAGCACTAGTCCCATTTAGGCATAGCCCTAAGACCTAATGCTCTCAAATGAGCTTCGTGCAAATTTGGATGTAACTTTTTCGTCAAAGGATCTGCTACATTATTTTAACTTGCTATCTTGCTAATCTTGACACCCCCACGATCAATGATTTCTCTAATTATATGGTACCTTCTGAGTATGTGTTTGGATTTCTAGTGTGACCAGGGCTCCTTAGCCATAGAAAATTTCTAATAGATCTAGGATGCTAGGACCATTCCTAATCCAGAAATGAAATTTCTAATCCAAATAGCCTTCTTTACAGCATCACTCACTACAATATACTCAAATTCTGTCGTTGAGTCTATAATGGTTTCTTGCTTCGAGCTTCTCCCGCTGATAGCACCACCATTCAAAACAAAAACAAAGCCAGATTGTGATCTAGAATCTTGAGTGCTGGTCTGAAAAGTAGCATCGGCATAACCTTGTATGACAAGCTCTTCTTGAGCACCATGCATCATAAAGTGATCCTTAGTCTTTCGAAGGTACTTTAGAATCCCCTTTACAGTAGACCAGTGCTTCTCACCAGGGTCTTGCAAAAACCTACTAGTTATACTCAGTGCATGAGCAACATCCAATATAATACATAACATAACATACATGATAGATCCAATGGCAGATGCATATGAAATTTTACTCATGTTGTCCCTCTCCTATTTGGTTTTAGGACACTGTCCTTTAGTCAAAGGAACTCCCAAAGCCAAAGGTATATACCCTTTCTTTGAGTCTCCTATACTAAAATGCTTTAGTACTTTGTCTATGTGCTTTTCTTGACTTAGTCCCAAAAGCCGATGTGATCTATCTCTATAGATCCGAATACCAAGTATTGTCTCGACTTCACCTAAGTCTTTCATTGAGAAACACTTCCCCACCCATTGTTTAGCCTTTTGCAATGTTGGAATGTCATTCCCAATAAGAAGGATGTTGTTCACATATAAAACCAGAAATACTATTATGCTCCCACTAACCTTCTTGTACACATAAGGCTCATCTTCATTTTTGATGAAGTCAAATTCTTTGACTGCTTCATCAAAATGGAGATTCTAACTCCGAGATGTTTGCTTTAATCCATAAATGGATTTTTGAAGCTTGCAAACCATCTTAGGATGTTTGGGATTGACAAAATCCTCAAGTTGTGTCATATACACATCTTCAAGTAGATTTTTATTGAGGAAAGCATTCTTGACATCTATTTGTCGTATTTCATAGTCATGATATGCAGCTATGGAAAGCAAGATCCTAATGGACTTAAGCATGACTACAGGCGAAAAGGTCTCATCATAGTCTACACCATGAGTTTGTCGAAAACCTTTTGCTACTAGTCTACCTTTGTAGGTCTTGTCTTCTTTGAGTTTAAATAGCCACTTGCATTCAATTACCTTAGCACCTTCTGGTGGATCAACCAAGGTCCAAAATTGGTTATCATACATTGATTGCATCTTGAATTTCATGGCTTCAAGCTAATTTTTAGAGTCAGGTCTCTCAATAGCTTCTCGATAGGTAGTTGGATCCTCATGATCAACTAACTCGATAGTGTCACTATCGGTGATTAGAAATTCATATCTCTCAATCTTTTGATGTACCCTACCAGACCGCCTAGGTTCTTATGCAATGGGTTCTTATTCCATAACTGGTTGTGAACTTGATCCCATTTCCAACTCATCCTCTACAAGAGTTTGTGGCACTTGAATTTCTCCAAGTTCTACTTTACTCCCACTGTCTTTCTTGAGAAAGAATTCCTTTTCCAAGAAAATAGCCTTGTGACCAACAAACACTTTGTTCTCATCTTGTGAGTAAAAGTAGTATCCCTTTGTTTCTTTGGGATAACCTATAAACAAGTAGATAGTAGATTTGGACTCTAGTTTGTTAGATGTTAATTTCTTAACATGTGCTTCACAGCCCCCAATCCTAAGAAACGACATATTAGGCTCTTTCCTAGTCCATACCTCGTATGGTGTCTTCTCAAGTGCTTTAGTTGGAGTACGGTTCAGTAGAAACGCAACAGTTTCTAATGCATAACCCCAAAAAGAGAGAAAGATTAGCTTGACTCATCATTGATCAAACCATGTCTAATAGAGTTTGATTTCTCCTTTCAGACACACCATTCCATTATGGTGTTCTAGGAGGAGTGAGTTGTAAAATAATTCCACACTCCTTCAGATGACTGTCAAACTCTTAGCTTAAGTATTCACCACTTCGATTTGATCGAATGGCTTTTATACTTTTGCCAAGTTGCTTTTCTACTTCGTTCTTAAACTCTTTGAATTTTTTAAAAGTCTCAGAGTTATGCTTTATTAGATAGGCATAGCCATATCTACTGAAGTCATCTATGAATGTTATGAAGTAACTAAATGCCTTAACTTGTTGCAATAGAAGCACGTGCTCTCACTCTCTTTGAGCTTTTGTGCCTTGGGCTTAGGTTGGGCCTGAGGTGCACTCCCACTAGACTTAGGCTGTGCCTGGTCATTCTTGGGTTTTGCCTTTCCATTCCCCTTTCCCTTAGCGGGTCCCTTTTTAATGCCCCTTTGAACCATAAGTATGGGATTGGTCTTTCGAATGTTCTTTTCAGCATTCTTAAGCATCCTATAAAGCTCGGTGACTGTCTTGTTCATTGCATGCATGTTGTAATTCATAACAAATGAATCATAATCATCAGTCAATGAACATAAGATCAAGTCAGTGGCCAATTTCTTTAGGACTTGTACCTCAAGCTTTTCAAGAGTATCAAAATACCCTTTCATTTTGAGTACATGGGTACTAACAGGAGTACTTGCAGCCATCTTACAAGAAATTAAGGCCTTTGTTGTCATGAACCTCTCACGACGAGCTTGTTCTTGAAATATCTCCATGAGGTGCACCATGATCGCATAGGCTTCTTGGTCCATGAATTTCTTTTGCAAATTGGGCACCATAGTGGCTAGCATCAAACAGGTCACATAATTGGAGTCACTCTTCTTAGTCTCAAAAGTTTCATTTTGAATTGCAGAGGCATTCCTAACAGGTTCTTCGAGCAAGGGTGCATCCAAAACATATGACTTCTTCTCTTGCTTAAGAATAATTCTCAAGTTTTGAGACTAGTCTATGAAATTGATGCCATTTAGTTTGTCCTTTTTTACGACCGATTGCAATGAAAAATTGTTGTTTGAAGAAGCCATTTTTTCAATCTACAAAATATAAATTTAGCAAGATTAAATTAGATCTTAATAAAATCCCATAAACTGAATTAATATCCCTTTAAATAATTTGCGTTAGTGATTTAATGTGGGCCAAGATCCACTTTTCACAACAACTCATTAGTCAAGCTGAACTTATACACCTAAAGAGTTAAGTTACTTAGGTAGGAAAACTCTAATCATGTCTCGTACATGACTCTTGGATCAAATAGGCTAACATCTTAAGATGTTATAGCATAACCCATTTATTCATTGCCTAGGTCCGGGCATTCCTTTCCTTGTTAAGTCCAACCTACATTCACAACTTATGCCTTACAAAGATAATCGAGAACATCTAGGACTCCTAGTCTATATGACCGATGATCGATGCCTTGACATGTTTCGAATTAGGGTGGCAACTTTGTGACTTACTATTTTAGGGATTCATTTTATTACAGCTTACATAGCATACGCTTTGTTATCCATTCATAGCATGTATATATATAATTTCATAAAGTAAAGAGTGACAAACATGGGCCCAAAAACCTACAACTAAGATTCTATACTATTACATATGAATCTTCAAGTTTGGCTTCTCCACTCCAGTGGGCTTCATCTTGATTTACAAAGTCTTCAAATAAATTATATACTAAGAAATAAGTAAAACTTTTACAATATTTCATAATGGTACGCAGGCCATATTTAATTACATAACCCAAGGCCCATGAATGCACCATGTATATTCATTCATCACACAAAACAAGCAAACAAATATATATAACATTCATGGATAAAATAAAGTCTAATTTTTAATTAATTAAACCAAGTCACATAATGCCACAAACGATGCATAAACACTTAATATGATTTTATGAGCCATTTAATAACTTAAATAAGGTCATAAACATTGAGTTAAGGTTCTGTTCAGATCTAATCTAAATGTTTTTTTCCATTTTAATAAAAAAACAAACAATGTTGATTAAACATGCAACTAACACAAACTAGTCATTGTCTTAAGTGATTTGTAAATTAATCAATCAAATTTTCATGGGCTAGAATTAAAACCATTTTTAAAACATGTCTAGACCTGTTATAAATATTTAAAAATCACTTACAAACATGCCCAATACATTTTTACATTTAATTTTGAGAAACTAGTTGTTTACAAACACATATCATGCAAACTAGCACCTAGTTTCAAGATTAACATATACAATCAGGTATATATAATTAAAACTGACCATGAACATCTCTAAAAACATCTTAGGATAGTATATTAACGTTTCATAATAATTATAATACCTAATAAAATATTTAAAATCATTTTTACACTCAACATATGAAAAAACTCAAAACAGAAAATTTCAGCATTACGATTAATGTAACGAACGATTTTTAATCAAGTTGTAATGCATCCCAAGCACTAAAACAAGCATGATTAGGCTCTGATACCACTGAAGGGATATAACATGGCATAAACATAATGATTATGCAGCAAAAAAATTAAAAATTTGATCATACATGCCACACAATATACAATATATAATCGAAACATGCAATTTTAGGGTTTTGAATAAACTTACAACCTTGGATGCTCTTCAAAACTTGATTATGCAATGGCCAATATATAAGATAGACTTATATATATCTGATCTCAATCCCTAATGCCAAAAGTGCTGCCTTTGCACCACACCACTCTATGCTCACACACACACTTGCAAGGATGGCTTAAAACTATAGTGCTAGCTCTAATCCTTTTGTATTTGGAAATGGGTATTCAAACAAAGACACAATATCTGATCTTGTTCTTTCTAGGTTTCACAAATGGCTGCCAAAAATGCAAGAGAAGAAAAAAGAATTCTTTTCCCTTGAGAGTGGCGGTAATAAGAGAGAAAAAACCTAACTTGGCAAAAAACAATTTAATCAATTTATATCACTTGTTTAGGAAATCATGTGGATGCCGAAATCCCCTAGAATTAGGTAGTATTTTCACCCTCCATCTCTTCCTAATTAAGTGATTAAATTAATTCAAATTCCTTTAGTATTTTAAATTCAAATTAGTTTAAATTGGCATTAGTTATTTATTAAAATAAATCACTTCATTAGGGATTTTATACATACCGAAATTCACTAGGAATTTAGCTTGAATTTTGGCCACAATATTTTCCATTTAAGTATTGTATCTTGATTCAAATACTATTATGATTTAAACTCAATTACCTTAATTATCCAAAGACAATTAATTAATTGAAATAAACCTAGTAAATGCCAATTTTCTCTCTCTTATGGACCAAGGTCTATTTAACAATTTTAATACCCATTATCTACATTAATTTGACTTTAAATAAAAGCCTAAATTAATGTCCAATACTTTATTTTAGATATCTTAAGCCCAATGCTTTGTGTGCGATCTTATAGGTCCATTTAATATTGGTAATGAATTAATAAATAATCCAAAGGCTATATATATTCTCTAGCAAGATATTATAACATTTTAGATTAAATGAAAATGCAAATGGCATTTAGTGACCTAATGCAATTTTGCATAGTCCCTTACCCTTAAATATCAGAATTAATATAAGGTATAGAACTAGTCATCCTTATATATACTAATTCCTTTTTTGATATTCTAGTGACATTGAACTTTCAAATAAAAACTGATTACTCATTATTTCATCTCGATATGGCCATACACTTTTCAGTTCACTGATCAAGTGGCCGATGATAATTTCTCTCTTATCGAGAGGGTTAATACCTTTACTTCTCTCATGCTCTCTAACATGAATTAGTGAATGCCCAATCATACCCATACTTGTCACCCTGTTATGAGTACATTAGGTGTATGTCAAAGTACACAGTAATTCATAAAGAGTTTCATAAAGATTTTAGGTCTAAGAACTCCAATGCAAAACTTGCACATAAGAAACACTTATGACTTGTACCATAAAGTATTCTTATGAACGAAACGAATCTAGATACCATGTTCTAAACATGTATCTATGATCTCTGATTGACACTCTAGTCCTTATGATCCATAAGATAGAACTCAACTTATCAGAGAGCATATTAGTCTTAGTTCATTTGTTATTCCAATAACAATGATTGACTAGGGATATTTAGAATAAAGTCTCAATTTCTTCAAGGTCTTACAACTATATGCCTCACACATGATAACTTAAACTAAAACAAAATTCTTGTATAGTTCTTTTGAACTAAAATTTTCTAAAGTATTTCAGCAAGTGAAATGCAACAATAATATATATTTCAAACAACATTACAACTGTCTGATTATTATTTACTAGGAAGACATAAAACAATATCATATTGCTGATAAAATATAAATTTTAATAAATTTGTTTAAAACAATAGGCTCATCATACATGAATAATATTTATGTTATTTAAGAAACTTGCTTAGTAAGTCATCAATGGATTAATTACGCAATTACATTATGACTGCACACAAAATGGTCTATGTTAATTAATTAACCCAGTTAATTTAATTGATTAATTAAAAAAATCTTTTTTAAAGAGAAACGAGTAGCATAATGAATAGGTATTAAAAATTACAATGTGTAAAAAGAATATAGATGGGATCGTAATTAGTTATCGAATATAATAAAATTGCAATTATAAATACATGTGCGAATTTATATGGTAAAATACACAATTAAATCACCTTGCATAAATTAATCTTATATTTAGTAAATTCTAATCAATTCACACATTTGTTTTTCCCTTCTCCCTTTTCATTTTGTGAAATTTTAAAGATAAATAAATATTTATTTATGTAGCATGGACTTATGTATGCACACAACCATAATTTAAATTAAAATCTTAAATATACAACTAAATTTTAAAGATGAAAAAAAATTAACTAATCAAACTAATCTTTTTACATTCATTCATTTTTATTTTTTTCATCTATCTTTTCCTACTATTTATGTTATTTATTATTATTATTATTATTATTATTATTATTATTATTATTATACGGGCTTATTTTCCCTATATTTCTTAATATTTTTCTTCTTTTTTTCCTTTTCTTCTCTTTCCCTATTCTTCTTTGTTTTCTTCGTTTTCTACCTAATAGCCCCTCTCACGATTTTCCTTTCCATCTACTATTACTTTCTAATTATTTTACTTGTTAACTAAGCACCTAGAAACTAACAATGCACAATTAAAATAAAGAACTAAAGACTTAACTATATATAAAACAAAAACAACTCCACAGTAAAAAAACAAATAACGCAAAGTATTAACAAAAACAAATCTATAAATATTATATACATTTCATGCTATTAATCAAAGAAAAGAGGCAAGAAATAATCATGAAACCTTAAAATGTTAAAATGCATAAAAAATTAAAATATACTAACCTCTATCCCTTAATGGTAGATTCGATTTTAGGAAGAGAAACTCGATAAAAAAATTACACCGGAAGATGCGCAATCCAAAAATGAGTTCACCACTTCAAAAATCACGAAAAATAGAGGTGAAATGCGAGAGAATGATGAAAAAACAATAGGGAGACGGTGAGTCGCAAAACACAAAACAAAGAGAAAAAAAAAAGAAGAAAAAGAGGAAGAATACGACCTATTTAAAAGAATTTTTAATGAGTTATTCAAGGGTGTGACTCATTTGGCAAGTCATGGTCTTGGAACGTGACTCAGGCAAAATGACACTGCACAACTTAAAAAGATAATGAGTCAAGGCCTTGATCTAGGACTCACTGAGAGAAGGTCAAATATCCCACTCACAATCGTGAGGCCCGTAAATACCCATTAATGGTACATTAAATTCTACTTATTAACATCTTAACTCAATTTAAATTTATTTAAATTTTAAAATAAATATCAAATTATTTATTAATTTATAATTAACACTAATTAATTAGCCTTATATTTATATTTTAGTATTGTATATTATACTCCCTGAATAAAACTTTCAAGCCCTTGTAGCATTGTTACAAACTTTTCCCTGCAAAATTCAAAAATTTCACAAAATTAGTTATAAAGATGCTTGCTTTTATGCAGATATGCATCGTCCAGGTGGCTTAAAAATGACTCAAGGTTTAGAGGAGTGAGTCAAATGAATCAAGTGAGTGACTCACTCTTAGCCTATAAATACCCCCAAATTCCTTCATTTGGCAATTTGAGCTATTCACATGGTCTCCTGTTCCAGGTAAGTGATTTTCTTCCCTAGTTTCTATTATTCCTATTATTTACTATTATATTATATTCATTATTTTATTTTATCATTTTATTTACTATTTATGCATTGTTCTTACCTATTATTTATCATTACTTGCTATATACTACCATGAGAATGCAATTATTATTAGCATGTTTTATAGGCTTTATTTATTATATTACTCATTCGTATATTATAAATATACAAATTTTTATTAACTGCCTTTTATACACTTATATATTATTTTACAGATTCGATATTTTAAAAGACCAAGACTTTCTTTACCAAAGTGCATAGACTGCTTGATGCTCCCAAGACTTGGGAAAACCCTATTTTGGCTGAAAATTTCGGCAAAGAATTTGGCTTGACATTAATCTTTTGTAAGCAACTGTCTGATGTTAGGATATCTGATTACATGTTTTCAGGTTTACTCATCAAGAGTTATGTCTTTTGACTGAAGAATTTGCAAAAATTATTGGTGTGCACTTCAATCCTGGAGCCTTACCTTGCATTCCAAACTATATACCAGATTGTACGAGAGATGCAAGCCAAATTTTAGAAATCCTGCCTTTTGCTGTTTTCGAACTAGTGCCTCGATAAGGGCCTATCCCTTTGGATCCACTGCTCGATGTGCTGGATGATTTCTCTGACATACATACATTCTATGTTAGCATTATTCCACTGATCTACCTTACTCTGTATTTAACAGTGAACTCAAGGGAACCATCCAGCAATTATCGACTACTTGGCTTTGTGGAAGGCATACGTAGCAGTTTGACTCCCTTTCCTATTATCTTGGTGAAAAGCATCCTCGACTTAGATATTGTCTGTATTGATTCTACTGTAGCTTTTTCTAGGAGCCCCTTATTACTCTATGTATGATCATTGTTTTAGAGATATTGTGCTCCTTATGGGTTTTTACACTAGCTTTTCTCAGTGGGAAATGCTTCTTTGCGGATTTTTACACAACCTTATGCCTTACTTTTGCCTAGGATGAACCCAATTCAACCCCAGTGATTTTTTTCTTTTTTTTTCTTTTATTTTCATTTCATTATATTTTTCATATTTTCTATTTTTCATTTTTATTTTATTATATTTTATAAAATATATTTTCCTTATTTCTCTTTTCAGGTGTGGCTGCTGGAGAAATTGAGGCTACTTGAGGAACCTCCTCCTAGAGTAATTAGCACGTATTACTTGAGGCATTACCTTCCCAGGAGATAATTTTATAACTTTGACTCACCATATGAAGGCTTTGTATGGTTAGCGACAGTAGGTGACAATGACATCAACTTTATATAGGCATGGCTGGTGCCTGATTATGTAACTTAAGACAAACATTCTAGTTATCTTTTGTTATGTAGCTTGCACAGAGCAACTTTTTATGTAGTTTTTCATTGTGCTTGCCAATTCAGGGAGCGGCAAGACATCATAAGACACCCATTATCATTTCAATAAGGTAGTTTATCTGTCGCTTTTGTTTCTAGTTACCATTAGCTTTGGACTTAATTGTATGCCAAGCTGACATTGAAAACCTAATTGATTGCAAATTTACTACTTCTGCTGCATATAAAAGATGGGTATCCAGCCACACAGTTGATAACAGAGCACAATGGCTAAGACAAAACTCAAGAGGGAGCAGTAGAGGGTGATCTTTAGATTTAAACATATAATGTAAAAAATGTGCAATAGTCTTCATATCAAATAAAATAACTCAGAACATGAATAATAAACTACTTTTATTTATGTTAATGTACGATTTTGCATTACATATGATAATATTTCCACATATCTTCATTATACTTGATCACTATTCTAACATTAAGTTCAAAAGTACAAAGCTTTAATCATTTATAGGATTAAACCTTGACAATATCTTTCCCCCGTTATCAATCAGCCTTTTTGGGTTTTTTCGATTGAACAATTTCACTCTGCCCTTAATTTTTGTCCAATATGCCTTTTTCAATTTTCACCTTGGCGAGGCACCCAATCTTAGCGCCCCTTTTGCCTGCCTTTTGTAGATAACCTCATCTATAGTAATGAATTAAGAGGATAACTTGCATAGCATCCTCTAATCATTTTTTGTGGCCTCCTCTGAAAATGCAGATTTCTTGAGGTAATTATGAATATTAGAATATCAAGGTTTTCCATCATCTTCCTCGATATCCATCACTCATTAAACTTCAAAATATGGCTTGTTAGAGTTGAAAATGAATATAGGCTTCATAGTTACTCCTTTTGGATTATCTCACATCGATACCAGTGTTGCCAAAGCATTAACTAACCAATTTTCATTTCTAGGAACATACTTGAAGGCATAAAATTTTGAATTGATCACTCAATGCCTTCAAACATCTTACATTAGGTACCAATCAATCTTCATTCAATGCTCACTCAACTTTTGCTTGATAAACCACTAGATATGAGTCACTATAAATCTCAACACTTATTGTCCCCAGAGCCAATAAAGCTTTTAGTTCGAAGACATATGCCTCATATTCAACTTCGTTATTAGTGGCTTTATATCTTAGCTCTTTTGCTAAAGGCAACATTATTCCCTCAAAGTTTATCAAAATTACTCCTATCCCTGCACCTTTATTGTTCATAGCTCCAACAAAGAATATTTACCACCCTTGAACTGCTATAGCAGCAATGTTCTAATCAGGAAACTCATATGATACTTTCTCCCTCTAGTGGCTGATCTATTAAGAATTCTGCTACAACTCTTCCCTTAATGGTTTTCCTAGTGATGTACTTAATATCAAACTCTTGTAAGAGAATTAGCCATCTTTCCCTTTTTTCCAATAGCAAGGGTGCTTCTTAAAAGTATTTAAGAGGATTTTGTTTGGCTACTGCTTGCACTTTGTACGAATGGAAGTAATGCCTTAATTTCTAAGGGGTCCAAATGATCGACTAACAAATATTCTCTACCTCCACATACGTGGTTTCATATGGTAGAAACTTTTTGTTGAGATAATATACGACCTATTCCACCCCAAAATCATCCTTTTGAGCCATCATGGCTCCTATTGAACTATCCTCTATAGCCCGATATAAAATCAAAAGCTTTCTAGCTTATGGAGGTCTTAGCATTGGTGGATGTAAAATTTACTCTCTGATTGTGTTGAAAGCTACTTGATAGTTTCCATTCCATACCACTGGTTGATCTTTCCAAAGTAACTTAAAGATAGGCTCACAAATGGAAGTCAGCTTAGTAATAAACTGACTGATATACTGCAATTTGCCCAATAACCCTCGAAATTCTTTTTCATTCTATGGTATTAGTATTTCCCCGATGGCCTTCATTTTATTAAGATCTACTTCTATCCCTTTCTGACTCATGACATATCCTAGGACCTTTCCTAAAATCATCTAAAAAATACACTTTTTGGGTTCAAATGAAGGTTATAGCTTTCAATCCTTTGATAAAATTTCTCCAATGCCTTAAAATGACCTTATTGTGTTACCGATTTGATCATCATATCATCTACTTATACTTCTATCTCCTTATGGATTAAATCATCTAAAATCTTTATAGCGGTTCTTTGATAAGTAGCCCTTGTATTGTTTAATCTAAATGGTATGACCCAGTAAACATATGTGTCTTATTTAGTAATGAATGTCATATTGATCCTATCCATAATTTTATTTAGGATCTGATTGTATCCAGTATGCCTATCCATGAAGCTATACATTATACAAGTAGCTACATTGTCTACTAGGACATCTTTACGAGGAAGTAAAAAATCATCCTTTGAACAAGCTTCGTTTAGATCCATGTTGTCCATGCAAACTCAAACACTTCCATATTTCAGAGCCATTGGAACTACATTTGTCAACTAAGTGGGATATTGGACTTCTACTAAAAACTTAGCCTCTATATGCTTTTTACTTATTTCTTGACATTTTCTGCCCACTTATGCCTAAAACTCCTGAGTTTCAGCTTGATAGGCTTGTATCCAGGATAGGTAAGGATGGCATGCTCAGTAATGGCATGATCAATTCTTGATATGTCTTTATAGGTCTAGGCAAATATTCTTTCATATTTTTTTAATATTCTCTCAAATTCTTTTCTCTCTTCAGGGGTGACATCAGATGTTATCAAGATATCTCTTGGGTTTTCAAGAATACCAAGATTAAATGGAGTAGTATTTATTAAATTAATGTTAAATATAGATGCTTTATAATCATAATCATGTAAAATGAAATTATGTAAAACATCACATAAGTAAGAAAAGTGATTCATATTATTAATATTAGAGGAACCACATACATCATCGTTAGAAAGTTCAAGTATAAAAAGTGTATCTACAAAATCATCCGCATCTACATTAGGTGAGTTTAATGCCTTAGACAAGCCTACTCTATCTCCTTTATCATGCAAGGCCTCTTGATCAGCTTCTATGGTAGCCATTTCAATATACTCTTTCAACTCAGGTACATGAACTTCAAATTAAACTTTTGCCTTCCTTTTGAGTCTAGAAGCCAATAATTCTATAGTTACGACCTCTTCAAAGACATCATCCCATTCAGATAGCCTAATCATAATCTCCTCATCTTAGAATCCTCTAGCAGGCTTAATCTTTATCTTCACTTTGTGACTCCTAGTAGTCAAATGCACATACTCTCATTTTATGTTCCTCTTCTACATCTAACTGTTCAAGGCAAGTAATGGCCAGGTGCTCATTATTGTAAAAATCACATTGCAAATGCCATTCTAGAAGATCCGAGCCAATCATCGATACAGGTGGTGGGACCGCATGATAACTTCCTTTTTTCTTTTCTTTTTTATAGATCGATGATCTATTTGCTATTAATGAGATCCTGGATCCTATCCCTCAAGGTCTTTCAATGATTCATAAGATGGTTAGTGTGTTGATGATATGCATAGTATTGATCAGCCTAATGATTATGTTGACTCTAACTTTTAGCAGGCTTAGCCGGTAAAGGCTGCAGCTTTCACTCCTTCATTAGCCTATCTAGCACCCACAATATAAATATGCCTAAGGTTGAATAATATCTTTAATTGCTCTTAGTAGTAGACACTTTAGCTATATTTCCAGTAACACTCATGCCATTAGCTTTACCTATCATAGTTTCATACCCTCAATGCTCGAAACTAAAATCATTGCTACCTGTAAAGCTTGCTTTCTTAGCCAGGTATTCACCCTCGGGTGTAATGGTAATATCTTTTAAGGACTCCTAATCTTTTGACCCTTTCATCTTCAAGCCTTCTCTTAAGTAAGGGCTAGCATTCCTAATAAAAAGCCTAATATGATCAGTGGTATCAGGCTTTCTCTTAATCTCTTTTACTCTATTTTGCTATCTTATCAAGTACTCATGAAAGGATGTATCCCGCTTTAGCTTTAATAGTTTGAGATCTTTCAGAGTAACCTCCACCCACATACTACAATAATATTGCCTTAGGAACTCTTCTATCAGTATATCCTAATCTTCTTAGGTACATCTATCCAAATCATGATACCAATCAATAGTAGTGCCTATAAGGATAAGGCTGAAATACTCAACCTATTGCCTCTTAGTAAGGATGGTGCCTTTCATGACCAAGGTATACTATTTAATATGAGCATATAGGTCAGAAGTACTGTCAAATGTAGGCAAATCATGCATCTTGAACCATTGAGTGAGTGCATTTTTAGTCTCCAAATCCCTATCTTCTGGACTGACCCTCTTTTCAATTGATAAGACTTGAGCCATTGCTTTTATCTTTCCTTCATTTTTTTGAGAACTGGTTTCTCTATACTAGGAAATTTTTCTTTCGAAACTTGCATTAGTGCTATTCTTCTTCCTCTTTAGGGATGAAATCTTCCGTAGGAGCAATGACTTTATCTTTTCACTATTTAATGAATGGAGCTTTTAACCCTATTCTTCTTAACTCGACCATCAGAGAAAGTTCTACAAGGGCAATAATTGAAGTGGCTCCAGCAATTGTAGGTTTCCCATGTGCAACAGCACTGCCAATGTCTGCTGCCCAGCAGGCTGTGCTAAGGAACTCATCATATTAGTCATCAAGGACCTTATTCTTTTCTTAAACTCATCCAATCTTCTATCTAGTTCTTGATTGTAATTAGCCCTAGTCTTTGTTGGATCTATCATATATGTACTCTTAAAAGCTAACTTAAAGATCTCAGCTAAAGCCAAATTAGTTTCTGATGTTGACTCAAACAACCCTGATAAGGATCTTCTAACCAGATGCCCGTCTAGACTTTTGAATAACCCTATGGACTTTGTGGTGCCTATAACTACCTATAACCCTTAAATAAGGCTTTAATCTTTTAGCTTGGGCTAAAAGAATCTCCTGCCAATATAATCTCGATCAAGGCCATTGTAGCTTCGCTCAAGTTGAATTCCTAAAGAAATTGAGGCTCAAAACTTGTCTGAAAGACACTCATCTTCTCATAACAAGTTAAATTCTTAAATCACCTAGATGACTCTATAATGGGTGAAGAAGAAATTTGTTAGCATGATGCATGATTATGCATGTAATGTATGGGCATGTTGTATATCATTCTCAAAGCACATATGCAAATCAAAATAAGCCTTCCAATCTTGTTTCTCCCACATAGGCATTTGTGCAATCTCTTTCCTAGGCAGGATTAATTCAAAGGTTAACTAGAAACCCAACGAACACAAATGGTGCGAGATGGAAAACTGATTGCATAACCTCTCTTTATTTAAAGGACAAGCAGATGCACTATTGATCATTATATATTTGGATCATTCAGATAAATAAGGATAGGCCTATCGGGGCATGGCAACCTTTGATTAACACCTACCTTAATTTATTAAAATTTGACCAGATATATAGATATCCAATTAGCAAGCACAGTGTTTGGGTACATGATACCTAAAGGAAGTATTTATGGCCATTACATGAGGTTTTTGTTTGGTAGTACAACTTTAAGGCTACCCTAGATCTGAAAAATTAATCATTTTTACCAAACAAAAAAATCTAGCTTAAATAGGCATGATAAGGTCATGGTTAGTTGTAAATTTCTGTTGATCATGACATGCTATAAATTTACCTCTGGAATGAGATGGGTCATGATCAACACTCTTTTCCTACTAACCATGACATACTCCTTGATTCACTTCTGGATTGAGAAATGCAGACCTCACAGTTAATACCTTTTTTTTTTTGCTGATCATGACATATAGTTCCCTTTGCATTCTAGATTGAAGTTTGCATACCTCACGATCAGTACTAAATTTTTGCTGATTGTGAGGTCTTCCTCCGTCAATTTTGAACTGAAAAATGACTAAGTCTTCGTAAGCACAAAATCTATACTGGCCGTGAAATAATTGAAATGGTGCATTTTGACATTAAGTACTAAGTCACGGTCAGCATTAAAAACCTGCTGATCGTGAGGTACTTGTAAAATCTGCATTTAAGAATAGAAACCCATCAAACATCCTCCAAAGTGTATAAAAGATAAGATTTACTAAATTTGGATAGAATTTATTGAATTTTAATAAAACAAAGCAAGGGACACTTAAAACTAGACTGAAAAAACCTAAAAACTGAATTAAAGTTATCAAAATACCCCACACTTAGACTTTGCTTGCCCTCAAGCAAATGAATCATCAATAATCTTGAAATTTTAAGCTCTAATTCAAAACAAGAAACCTCATAAGAGCTAAAATAATACTTAGTAGAAGATACTCAAACGAAAAATTCAACCAAATAGATTCAAACTAATCTATATCGATCAATTTGTTATATGTGTGTGCTAGGCAAAAATAAATTCATCAATTGCTTAAAACCACAAACCATCAGTGAATTCTAGCAATGGAGTAAAAATAAAAGTATACAAAAATTTTGCAAGAAGGTTTCTCATTTTAAACTCAGGATAGCCAGAGGACTCTCCTTTAGCACTGGAACCACAAAGGTCATTTTCACTAACCTACTCAAAACAAAATATGATAACTAGATTTTACATTAAGGTTGGAGCACTTCCTCTTAAATTTTAGGTACCCCACACTTATTCTTTGCAGTAAGGAACTAAATAAAATTTCTACAGCATAACCTTTATTCTACTGATTTTTATATTAAAATGAACATTTCAATTACACTAAAGGGGCACCAAGATTCTTAATTCTCATAATTATCAATGTCTTAAGATTGTTAAAATTTAGCTCACAAGACTTAAGAATTTTAAAATTTCTCATACTTCTTAACTAACAAACACAACTCAATTCCAAACTCATCATTTAATTTTTATTATCCAACTTAGAGTGGCCAATTCTAAAATTGGGGAGATAAAAGTCATTTAAGTTATATGGTCAAATAATAGTGCAATCAAGAAAATTTTAAATAATATGCTTTTAGCATACCAAATAAGCTCAATGGGGCTAGCAATGGTAAAAATAACACAAGGTAAGATAAAAGTCATTTTAAAGGTGATTGCCAAAGAAAGGCTGCCTAGGTCATATCCTAATTCTGCCTAAGTTAAATATTGATTTCAAAGGGTGATGAGGAAGGTTCTAGCTTATCCCTGAATTCCTTCACTCAACTACTCTCACTCACTGGTTTTTCAACAATTTGGACAAAAATAGCCTAACATGCATAAAGAAATATAAATTAAGCGATATATGACTAATTAAGACTAATCAAAAGAAAATTCTCGCTAAGGCATATAACTACTCTCTTGCTACCTTAACTCTCTAAACAAACAATTCTGAAGCCCAAGTTCAAACTAATTAACTCAAGAATAACCTAGGAAAACTCAGACTAATTGCATATACACAAGTCTAACATTCTAGGTTTAGTTTGCTTTTCCATTTTGAAGCCAAATAACCTGAAATCCATCCATTTTACTCCAAACTCTAGCTCTAATACCATATTAACTATAACCCATCGAGTCCCATTCTAAAGTAAACTCAAAGTTATAGTAATCAAAATAGAAAATAGAGCATAGATGCATTCATGGCATTCCAACATTAAAATCAAATAGCCAATATAGATAAATGATAAAATCATTAATCAATATCAAATAAAGGAATTAAAACATCAAAAACCATAAAATAACATTAAAGAGCCAGTAAAATAAACCATCGATCTATATATATTCAAATAAGTTCAATATTCACATGTGTATTGGGGATTCAAAGATCCCTCAAATAACAAACTAACTACTCACAATCCATTAAAGAAAATAAAGGAAGGAAGAAGGATAAAATCTTAAAAACTTAGTGTAGACCTGAACCCAAATGAAAACCAAGCTACTTCTCCTTCAATCTCCCATGAAAGATGAGCTTGAGTTTAAGAAGATGAAATCTAAACTCTAAAAGTGTGAATCTAATTTATATTTCTAGAAACTTGATGCGACCTCAGCAAACATACTGAATCAGCAAGTAATATAAGAGAATATATTTGAGATTCTAGAATATCATACCCAAGGGTTAAAAGGCTATTATGCTAAATATCTATGGTTGAGCAAAATAATATGAGATAATCACTTATTTTTAGATTGAAGAGAGTTTTAAAGCTAAATAATAAAATAATCTAAATAAGCAAATAAACAACTAAAACTAATGGCAATAAAGACTAAGACATTAATTAAAATCGTTGCTTAGGTTCACTCATCCTTCCCTTACCCAAATGTGAATTTAATTAATCTTAAGATATATAGATTGAATCAAGATAACTGTCTATACCCATTTACTCACATACTCAACAACTACTAGAATGTATTCAAAACCAAGGGAAACTAGAAATGAACCCATGAAATTTATGCACCAAACAACAAACAATACAACTTCTATGATATTGTTCAAAGGTATTTCATCTTTTTTCAAAATAGTTCCTACTCTTTGACATTTATCACAACTTAGCACAAAAATTTTAACATGCTCAAACATAGTTAGCCAATAAAAACCTGATTGTAAACTCTTTGAGACTGTTTGATTGGTACAATGACGTCCTCCAGCTTCTCTTCCACTACTCGCTTGTATTATTGATCATTGCTCTTTCCGAGGGACACACCTTCTAAGCATTTGATCTGTACATAACTTGAACAATTATGGATCATCACAAATATAGAATCTTGCATCTGCTTTTAATTTCTTTCTTTATTGCCATGCTAATTCCCTTAGAATAAAATTACCTTCGAGGTAATTTGCTATGTCAGCAAACCAAGGAATATCAATATCACATGAATAAATAGCACAAATAAACTCATCCAAAAAGAAATCATTTATCTCCCCTTTCTTGATATGCTTATACTTTAAGTGAGATAGATGGTCCGCAACAAAGTTTTATGCACCCTTCTTATCCTTTATCTCTAAGTCAAACTCTTGTAACAATAACACCCACCGAATTAATCTTGGTTTAGACTTTTTCTTTGCAAATAAGTGCCGCAAAGCTACACGACTAGACCAAATAATTGCTTTAGAGCCAAGAAGATAGGAATAAAATTTCTCAAAAGCAAACACAATAGCAAGCAACTCCTTTCTAGTGGTGGTTTAATTGACTTGAGCTTCTATCAATGTATGGCTAGCATAATAAATAGCATGGAAGATTTTATCATGCCTCTGCCTTAACATTGCTCCTACTGTAGAGTCACTAGCATCATACATCAACTCGAACGGTGAGATCTAATCTAAAGAAACAATCATTAAAGCTAAGATCAACCTTTTCTTTAATGCATTAAATGCCTACAAACACTCACTAGAAAAATCAAATGCAGCATCTTTGATAAGTAAATTAGATAGTAGTTTAACAATCTTTGAAAAGTCTTTAATAAAGTACCTATAAAATCCAGCATGTCCTAAAACACTTTAAAACTCTTTGACAGTAGTAAGAGGTGGGAGCTTTTCAATAACATTAGTTTTAGCTTTATCCACCTCCATCCTTTTGTCAAACACTGTTAACCCCAACACTATCCCCTCTCTAACCATGAAATGGCACTTCTTCTAGTTTAAAACTAGATTAGTTTCCTCACATCTTCCCAATATCAATTCTAGGTTGCTAAGCAACTCTCAAAATTCTTTCCATAGATGGTGACATCATCCATAAATACTTTCATGAAATGTTTAATGAAATCATGGAAGATGGCCATCATACACCATTTAAACCTAGCCAGTGCATTATAAAGGTGAAAAGGCATACGTCTATATGCAAATGTACCATAAAGATGGTATCTGTAAGTACCCCGAAATACCCATCTAGAAAGCAATAAAAATCATTACCCGCTAAACTCTCTAACATCAAATTAATAAATGGATGGGGAAATGGTCTTTTTAGGTGGCAACATTAAGTCTCCTAAAATCTATTTAAACTCCCCAACCTTTAACTATAAAAGTTAGGATAAGCTCATTCTGCTCATTTTGTACTACTGTTATCCCTTCTTTTTTTGCGATATATTGCACAGGATGCACCCAGGTATTATTGGAGATAGGGTAAATAATACCTAAATCAAGGAGCTTGAGTACCTCTTTCTTTACCACCTCTTATGTCACTGGATTGAGTCATCTTTAAGGTTGAACTACTGATTTGAAATCTTCCTTCATTGGTATCTGGTGTGTGCAATAGCTTAGATTAATCCCCTCTAAGTTTGAGGTTTTCCATCCGATTGCTTCCTTGTGTTTTTTTCAGCACCGTAATTAATAGCTCCTCCTCCAAACCTATAAAAGAAGAAGATATAATTATAGATTTCTCATTATCTTTCAAAAACACATTCTTTAAGTGACAAGGTAAAGTTTTCAGTTGAGCCTGTGTCTCATTTTGAATGATATACAAAATTTCCTCCTCTTTCACATCTTCCTTATTCTACTTTTTTATTATAGCTACTATTTCTCTCTCTACCTCATTCAACTCCTCATCTTCAAAAGATGCATCAAGCATAAATTCAACAAATCATCTATCAATACTTTTTCCTAATTTTCCTCTACACGTTCTTGCACCTTGTCCATAAAATAAATGGACTCCTCCAAGTCACTTGATGGATACTTAATAGCCTTGTTCATATCTATTACCAACTCTTCATTGTTACATAAGAGGGTGACTTTTTAACCATGCACATTAATTAAGGCTTTTGCAGTATTAAAAAATGGTCACCCTATAATTAGTGGCATTTTTTATCCTTCTCTATCTCCATCAGTACAAAATCTATGAAAAAAACTAAAACTTTCCACTTTCACCAATAAGTCCTCTATCACCCCCTTCTATTTCCTTACCGGCCTATCAACTAACTGGAGCTCATACCTATCTTCTTGAGGTCACCTACATTCAATTTCCTGCACATAAAGTATGGTATCAAATTGATGCTAGCTCCTAAGTTACATAAGGCATTATCGATAAAATATTTGCAAATCTTACAAGGTAAAGTGAAACTACTAGGATCTTTCAATTTCTTAAGAAACTTATTCATGATAATAATACTACAATTTTTAGTTAGTTACACAGTTCCATAACATTTTAATTTCTTTTTATTAGAATAAAGTTCTTTTATAAATTTGGCATAGTTGGGCTTGTGAGCTAAAGCTTCAGTAAAAGGCAAATTGATATGCAATTTCTTAAACATTTCTAAGAATTTAGCCAATTGCTCATTTTTCTTTTCCTTTCTAGCTAAAACAGAAAATGGCATCCTATTTGTATCAAGATCCTCTACATTGGAATTCGCTATATTTTTACCTTTGTCAATGATGGGAGCATCTATATTCTTCTCTACCCTAGGGTTTGAATCGCTTACCTTTTATGTTGGCTCGTCCATGCTTGACAATGATGGTCACTATAAGAAATTTCTCAAATACCGATGGAAAATTACCGATCAAAAAATATTTTGTAGGTAATTACCGATGGAACAATCTTTTTCGTAGGGAAAATTGTCTGAAAATATGTATATTGTGACGAAATAATAAATCTATCGTAAATAATGGAGGAAAATTTGCCGTCTAACTTTATCGACGAAAATTAGCAACCGATTTGTAAAAATTCATAATAAATTTGGCGTTAATATTTCACAGCTAAAATTCCACACGAAATTTATCAACAGAATTTTTTTCGTAGGTAAATTACCGATGAAATACTCCTTCCGTAGGTAAATTACCGATGGAATCATTTTTCTGTAAGGAAATTCCCTACGAAAAAATAATTTCGTAGGAAATTTTCCTACGAAAAAATGATTTCGTCAGTAATTTACCTACTGAACCACAATTTTGTAGGTAATTTACCTATGAAAATACGATTCCATAGGTAACTTACCTACGAAATTATGTTTTCGTAGGTAAATTATCAACGAAATTATTTTCCGTTGGTAATTTACCTACGGAATGAAATTTTCATAGGAAATTTTCCTACGAAAATATGATTCCATAGGGAAAATGAAAAAATTGAAAATTTATTTTTATTTTCTGACTTTAATTTAAAATCATGAAATTATAAATTTTAGTTTAAGTCAATTAATTAATTAAACTATAAGTTAATCTAAACTAAATTCTTGTAAATTTTTATTTAGTGACTATATTAAGCATCAATTTTTTATCTAAATAATTTAACCTATAAATATTTAATTATTATGAAATTTCCTTTTTTTCTATAGATAAGTATATAAATTCAGTTGAAAATTTCTTTTATTATACACTTTGGTAATCGCATGATTGAACAGTTACCTAAATAAAAAGTTTAAAGATACAAAATAATTAAAAAATGACACATATAATAAAATAATTAAAAAAATAAGATAGGATAAGAACTAGGGTTGAACTTAAAAATCCAAAAAACGATCCAAAATTGATTTGATTTTTTAAGTTAATAGGATCAAAAAAATGGTTAAGGTTTATAAAGTTTGGAATTTATGGTTTTCGATTTGGTTTCAATCCACTATTTAAAAAAAACTGACGGTTTCGATTAACCAACCGGTTTAATTATATATATATATATAATGAAAAACTTTAACCCTAATATAGTTTAGTTATAAAAGTGTGATTCGTTTTATTAATTCTAATAGTTAAGGGATCTCTTGGTTGATATTTCGATGGCTACATTGAATATATATAAATGGCTATAAAATATAAAATATATATATTGTTGAATGTTATAATTCAAAAAGTTATAATTTTAAAATAAAAAAAACTATTTTAATAAAAGTTTAATAAAAAATAAAATATCTTATTATAATTTATAGTTGTATTCTATACTAAATTCTCTATACTAATATTATATAGTAATATATTTAATTACTATTTATATTAAATTTTATATTAAATTTTATGGTCTACAGTAATAAGTAATATACTAAGTATAATTAAGTATATAATAAAATATACTAAGATTTTCCTTATATATTATTTATTAATTTTTATTTAATTTATATCCTTATTTTTTATTATTTATATATTTAACCTTCCCTATAAATACCCTAGTAAAAACCCTAATTTCTTTCTCTTTATCATTCTCTCTTCTCCCAGTCCCTCACAGTCGTTCCTCCATCTCTCTCTTTGTCTCTCTTTTTCACGTTCATCTTTTTCTCTCTCTCTTTCACCTTCTTTTGGGTCTTTTTATCTTGTTGCTTTATGTTTAGGAATTTGATTTTGTTGTAGCGATGTATTTGTTTGGGGGTTTGGGATCTAACCTTTTAAATGGTAAGAATCAAATTTATAATAAAATCAAAGGCTTTGTGTGCTTTTTTTGGGTGATAGTTTCTTGCAGAATCCTTAGATGTGATTTAAGACACTGAATGGACAATCTCTCTTAGAAATGATTTCACAAATCAATATGAGCTTTATACACCAGATGATGAACATGCTGCACTTCTTCTTCGATATCACTATCTTGAATATTTTTTCTCGATTCTTTCTAGGATAACATTTCTATCTTTTTTTTGGGTCTGCTCATTTGGTTACAAGGTAATTTTTGCTTGTATCCTCATGACATATGTGATTGTTTGTTTAGCTACATTTGTGTTTATTTTTTTGGGTCTGCTCTTTTGGTTGCAAGGTAATTTCTATTTGTTAATCAGTAATCCATTATAATTAATGGTTCATAATTTATCTATTGCATTTGATTTTTGTTGGTTAAGTCCTACAATAAAATTGTATGTATGTGTATATATGTGAATGCTTAAGGAATTATGTTATATATTTTGATGTGATTCTAGCTTTTGATTATACAATTAAGAAACAAAACGATACTGGAAACATTTTTCAAGGATGATCAAATTAAAGAATGTTTGAATATGTGCCAAATTTATAAAATGAAAAATACATACATATATGACAAACACATATTATTCTACATTTGTTGCCATTTTCACTAATTTACCAGTTATTTGCAAAAAAAAAAAATTATATGCTAGACAGACCAATTTTTTATTGCTCTGGTTTTCAGGGGACCAATATGCTTTCACGGCTTCTTCATGTATGCCATCCTACAACAAAGAAAGCTATAACCACTGCCATAGATTTGCTAGGTTTGTGCTTTATAATTAATTAAAGCTGGTTGTAAATATTTTTTAAGCATGTTGTTGTATATTTACTTCGTTCACCATGAATAAAAAGAAATAATTTCCCTTGAACCCTATTTAAGAGTGTCCTACAACCATCTTTTGACCATAACAAATCCCACATGCTACTAATGCATACCCTAAGTTTTCAGATTCTAAAAGTGCTCTGGCTGCCATTATTAAGATGGTTGCAGCACCAAACAGAAAATGATGAGTTCAGATGAAAGGAAGGAGCTTTTAGCCTTACAATTGATGACATTGACTTCCTGTTTAAACTAGGATGACATTGACTTCCTATTGGGAGGATATTGGTATATCAGGTACATAATTCTCTTTATATATCTTTTGATTTTGCTCATTTTTTCTTGTCTTTGCTCCCAATTGATGTCATTAGCATTGAGTCTTCTATTGTAAGGCACTTTAAAGTTCCATAAATAATTTGTGTTCTACTTAATCAAGTTTTTACATTTGGAGTTATATGTTCATTCCATGCGCTATTCGAATCCTTTGAATCATTTGTGTTCTACTTAATGCAATTTTTACATATGTAGTTATATTTTCATTCCATGCGCTATTCAGATCTTTTGAATCATTTTAGAAATTTTCATATAAAATAGTAAGAATGCTGACCTGAGGTAGGTTCCTACTTTTTAATTGCTTAGCCAACTAAATTTCTTTTGCCAAATTGTTTAGTTTGGTCTTTAATCCTTTTTATGGACATACATGTGATGGTTTTTATAAAATTCTCTAGGTTGCTCTAGATCTGATCAATGTATGAATTGATGCATTGAAATACTTTTTGTGCTAGTGGTTATAATCATAATCAATAATGATTTATCACACATACTTCCCATCCTATCTGTTCCAATTTCTTTTTCAATTAATTTATTAAGATGAAACTCCTTATCATTTTTATTAAGCTATCCCTTCTAAATCCTAAGCTATATATATATATATATATATTCATGAACAATATATTCAAGAAGATATATGATGCTAGTTTAAACTAGCCAATAGATTTGTAGAAGTAACCAAAAATCATGTTTCGCCACTAATAGTTGTTTCAACCTATAAAATATTTTTAAATATTTTATTTTCTTCATGAAATGTATTTAATAACTTTAAATAGTTCTATGTAACTTTAAATAGTGCATGTTTAAATAATTATTAGCTAATTATTAAAAATATATGAATTATTACCATTCATATATATGAGAATGGCAAAATACTGATCTTAGCTAATTAATAAATAATTATTAAAAATATATAATATTTTTAGTAATGGAATAGTGACAGATGATTCCATCACAAATATTTTTAGCAAAACGCAAATTTACCGATGGAAATAAACTTACCGTAATTTGTCATTCTATCAGAAATTTGCCTACGGAATACCTATTTTCGTCGGTAAAATTTTTGATGGAAAATATAATTCCATCGGTAAATATGGCGAATGACAATAGTTTTTGGTCTGCACCTCTTGAAGGAATTACCAACGGTCAATATTTTTCGTCGGTAAATTTACTGACGAAAAAATTTTCCATCGGCAAAGGTACCTACAACCAGTTCTCCTTCACCATTTTTTGTCATCAAATTCCATCGGTAATTTTGTTTTCCTACAAAAATTCACTCAATTCTATCGATAATTTTCGTCGAGAAAATTAATTTTTCTTGTAGTGGGTGCAGATGACTTACCTTTTTCTTCCCCTTGTGTTACCTTCTTGCCACTCTTTAGTGTGATTACCTTGGCCTTTTCCTTAAGATATCTATCCATATTGGATGGAAAAGAGCCTGATTGTCCATTAGATACTGAATTGGTAAGTTGGCCCAATTATATCTCTAGGTTCCTTATGGAAGCATCTTGGTTACGATTCCATTGATCTTATAATTTCCACCATATTTCTTGACTAGACATAAATTACTATTAACTATTCATGAAGCTTGCAAATATGTCTTCAAGATTTGGCTTCTTTTCTTACATGGTTGGTCTTGACTAAAATCTAGGAGGATGATATGCTTGATGTTGGTTCTAATTTTAACTTTGGCCTTGGTGATGGTGAGGTAGACATGGGGCTTGGTAATGAGTGGTCACTAATGGTTGGTAAGATTGGTTGTGGTTATGGTGGACATTTTGGTTGAAGGGAGCTCTTTTTTTGGGGTTAAGAAGATGAAGCATTTTGTGTCCCTCTTTCCAAGACATCATATCTAGGAGTGACCTTGTAGGTGGATTTACTCCTGTATAAAAATTTGTCATTAATTGACAAACAACTACCTCATGATGTAGAAAGCTTTTTAATAAACTTCTAAACCTCTCCTAATCCTCATCGAATGGCTCTTCATTCATTTGATGAAAGCTCATTATGTTGTTGCAAATACTCACTATTTTTATCAGAGGAAAGAATCTTATAAGAAATTTCTCTTGTAACTGTTCCCACATCGAAATTAACTGACTTGGAAACATCTAAAGCCAATCCGTTGCTTTTTTGATTAATGTGAAAGGAAATAATTTCAACTGGATTGAATCTGTTATAATGCCCAAAATCTATACAGTGTCACTAACTTCAAGAAATATGTCAAGATGTTGAGATGGATCTTCTAATTCTGACCTGAAGAATTGATTTCTTTGCACCATGGTAATGGTTGCTGGTTTAAGCTCAAATTGTACACCTTTAAGAAACACAATTGTCTTATGGTTTTCATTCCATCTAGGCATCACATAATCTCTGATAGTCCATTGCCTAGGTACCTCTTCCCTTTGTCTACCTAAAATTTCATCTTGTGCTCTTGGCACTTGTTAATCCTCGAAAGGAATTTCACTAATAAGAGGATCCAGATTCATGTTGTCTACTCTATTAGCTCTCATTCTTTGATGTAAAGTCCTTTTAATTTCAGGGTTATAGGGTACTAGTTGCTTTTAACTCAATTTGTTCATGCACTATGAAACGCCTGAAAGAATTAAAAGAACAAAATAAGAAAAAGAAAACACACACAAATAACAATTAAAACTCACAAACATGCCAATCCCAGGCAGCGACGCTAAAAACTTGATGTGACTTCAGCAAGTGTACTGAATTGACAAGTAATATAGGGTGCTCAATTTAAGACCCATGAATATCGTACCATAAGGATTATAGATGCAAGTAATGAAAATCAAATGTAAGTTAAAGAATTCCCAGATTTTTATATGTATTATACTCTCAATTAATTAAAATTTATAGAGTTTGAAAAAATAAAATGAAACTTGCAGTAATTTTACTATGACTTAAGCAACTAAAAATTAACAAGATGAAAATTTATATATTAAAAATGTTGCTCAGGTTCACTTATACTCCTCATACCCAAATGTGAATTTAATTAACCTAAAATTATATATATGAGTTCGGGATAACCCTCTTAACCCAAGCTTCCCATTCCGTAGCAAGCTATTCTAATCATAAAACATCCCATTTCAGCGTGGGTCAAAAATCCTAGGTTCAGTTTGCTTTCCCATTCCAAAGGAAAACAAACCAAAATCTATTCATTTTACTCCAAACTAAATTCTAATACCATAATACATGCCACTTAAAAAGTCCCATTCCGAAGCAATCTCAAGGTTACAACAATATACAATAGAAAAATACAGTAATATAATATTCATAGTGTTCAAACATCCAAATAAATTGCCCCAAACAAGATATCATGACAAAATCATTCATTCAACTTAGATAAATTACTCAAACAGTCAAAAATCCATGAAATATCAATGAAGCAACAATAAAATGAACCATTCATATATATATATATATATATATATATAAACTCAAAATGTTCAATATTCACAGTGGGTATTTGGGCATTCAAAGATTCCCTAAACAACTAGCTAGCTACTCACTACCCATTACAAAATAAGAAGAGAAAATGATAGAAAAAACCTAAAAATTCATATTGAGGATGAACACTAGCTGAATCCTAAGCTTTCTTCTCCAAATCTCCAATGAAATGTGAGCTCTAAGATGAAAAACAAAAATCTAATCTATGTATTTGTGTATTTTAATCTCTATAATTGTGTAAATCTAAACTATTTGCAAGTATAAAGTTATATACTATGTATATAAAATTAAGAAATAAAAGAACAAAAGAAAGGAATAACCCTAGAACTGAAAAATTTGTCCTATTTGCCAAATAGAAAAATCTAGCTTAAATAGGCCAAAGTAGGGCACAATCAGTACTAAATTTCTATTGATCATGACATGCTGTAAATCTATCTTTGGACTGAGATGGGTCACGATCAGCACTCTTTTCCTACTGACCATGACATACTCCTTGATTCACTTCTGGACTGAGAAATGCAAACCTCATGGTTAATACCATTTTTTTTGCTAATCGTGACCTACAGTTCCCTTGTATTCTAGATTGAAGTTTGCATACCTTATGGTTAATACTAAATTTCTACTGACCGTGAGGTCTTCCTCTTTCGATTTTGGATAGAAAAATGAATAACTCATGGCAAACACAAAATCTATACTGACCATGACATAATTGAAACAATGCATTTTGACATAAAGTACTAGGTCATGATTAATATAGAAAACTTGCTGACCGTGAGCTACCTGCAAAATCTGCATTTCAGCACAGAAACCAATCAAAAGTCCTCCAAAATACAAATAAGATAAGATTTATTGAGTTTGGACAGAATTTATTGAATTTAAACCAAATAAAGAAAAAGATACTGAAAAGACTAAAGACTAAACACTGAATTGAAGTTATCAAGCACCTTAAACATAATGTATATCAATGAGTCATACATAAACTGGATAACTAATTTAGTAGGGACATTGGTCCCAAAGTCAATTATTTATATATGAAAGTTCTTTCTAATCTATTTCTAATTTATCATTCAGAGAAAAAATGTTTAAAAATATAATAAGATAAGAAGATAAAAATGCATAAATCGAGATCTTATTTTGATTTGGGAAATTTTGTTCCCTCATGCATACTTATGAAAATTGTTTATGTGGCTTTCATGAATTAGATAGGACATTGATCCATTTTATTAATAAAACCCCATTAATTGAATAAAATATTTAACATTAATTTCCCTAATTTTCTTACCAAAAACACTTTTTTACTAATTATTACAACTCGCATAATATTAGAGGCCAAATACAAATAACTTAAATAAATTAACTGCTTTCGGGTCAACTGGATCTCCTTATTTATCCCGGATCCATCGAATAAATTCAACATTTATGCAAAAAAAGGAAATGAATTAATTAAACAAGAATAACAACAATAAAACTAATACATATATATATATATATATATTAACGTATATTTGAAATAAATCATAAGAAAAACATGTGTAACAAATAAGAGAAATGAGATAAGGAATTACAAAAATTGGCAAAGGAGCGAGTCATAAACTCACTCGGGGTGGAAAATGAATCACGGCCTAAGAAGAATGAGTTATGGCCTCAAATGGAATGAGTCATGTTCCCTCAAGTGAGTCACTAGCCATTTTAGAGTGAGTCATAGCATGTCAGGAGTGAGTCACAAACCAAGACCGTGAATCACTCATGACTCAAGATCGTGAGTCACTTATGGATTGTCCAATAGCTACTGAAATAAATCCATGACTAGAGCTTAAATCTCCAAGCCTATTGCTAAGGCTCAAACCTTATAAAAAAACACTTCTACACCCCTTAGGATAAGATTATACACTCAAAATGAATCCTAAAAAAAAAATTAACACAATTTACATCAAATCTTCTAGTGAGAGAAATATGCTTCTAGAGTGAGAAAACCACATCTAACATGCATAAAACTTCATTCAATTTATAAGGAAATAACTTATTCATGCATAAAACACCATATCACACATAAATATGCAAACAAACATCATTTATACAGGAAGAACAAGGCACATGGAGTTGTACAGAGAGCAAAAATAAGAAATAGAGCATGGCTATGGTAAGAGAATTCAAAATGGATTTTTACAAGAATTAAAGTGTAAGATCCACACTAAACCTAGAGGTCTTCCTCTTATATTACCTTTAGTGTTGCTATTTTCTAAAACCAATGAGAGTGCTCTCTTAGTTCCCATTCCAGTTTCTTACATTCTTTCTTCAAAAGAAAAGTAAAAAACCAATTATTTTTCTTCTCTTTATCTCTCCTTATTTCCTTAAAATTTGTTATTTGTTATCATTTCAAAAACATCCCATCCTTATAAATGCATTGGTTTAACATAAAAATAAAAGATTTTTATTTTGAATGATCCTTTATTTCGTAGCAAAAAAAAACTATAATTTTGGACGAAAAAACCTAATCAAGATCTTAAATAGTGAATCACGATCACCGACTCATGGTCTTGACTCAGTAGGCCCACTCAAAGAAACCAAAAGCTACTTTAAATAGAAAGAGTAAGTCATGGACTAAAGGCCATGACTCATTGGTGATTCACAATCTTTAGGCTATGGCTCGCTGACAAGTAACGGTCTTAGTCAGCCTAAAAACCCAAATCACGATTTGAAAGAAGGGAGCGAGTTACTTTTTAAGGTTATAACTTAGAAGTGATTCATAGTTTTGACCTGTGAGTTAAGGCTATGACTCATTTCTGAGTTTGTCAATAGCTCTTAACCATGCTTAACTCATCTAATCCTTAGAATGAGATAAAAATATGTTTTTAAAAGACCATTTTCCCTTAAAGCCTGGTAAAATATTTTCTTGAAAAAATCCAATGTAGGAGAATAGAGAGCACTAATGCTTCCTGGCTATTTTTATAATAGCATTATCCTCATTAGGTAACCCTAATAGAGGTTGAGTTAGGCCCAGTGTCTATAGTTGCCCCTAAGTTTGGGACAACTAGCACACCAGTGTTTAGGTTTACCAAAGTTTAGAGCAAATTGATAAAAGATGCATGCTTGAGGTAGCGAATCTCATAATATAGTTATGTATCATTTGAGGTAGTGAATTTCTAGTTGAGTGGTTACCGCTAGCTTATCATCATTTTAACTTTTGCTTGAGTAATTATCGTTAATTTGTTGGCATTTTAACTCCTTATTTAGTGTTTATCGTGAGCTTATCGATGTTTTAACCATGGATCAAATGAGTAATTACAGTCAGCTTGTTGACGTTTCAACTTTTGATTAAATTGGGATGATTACCATCAGCTTATCAATTTTTTAACTCAATATTCACTTGATTATTACCATTACCTTGTCAATGTTTTAGCCTCAATAAGGCCATCTGATCAGTGCCAGTTCGTCAGTATATGAGATCAGGGAAAATAAGGAATATTAGAACCCTGATGCAATAAAGTAGTATGTTTATCTTTTATATGTGTATATGATTGTCTCTATGTATGTTTAATTCTTAAGAAAGGGGGTCATCCTTTATCAAGCATACCCCCAACACTTGTCCAACCTAAGTGTAGAACTTTATTTTGATTTGATTGCACAACACTTACGGTGCTCAAGACATCATTGATGTAGTATTTTTGAGATGAGGCCACTTGATAGGATGTCTCCTGCTCAAGCGAGACATAATAAATTAAATCATGACTTATTGTTTAAACTTATTCCCTCTTTCCTTTTTTCCTTTTCTCCTTCTTTTCCTTTTTTTTTTATTTTAACATGTATCTTATTATTATACATTGATTTTCACCTTTAAGTTTTTATTAAATTTATTACAATCATGTGAACAATCACCTCATTTTTTCTTATCCATTATCTATTGATTGTTATGCTAATAGTTGTAAAGAAATCAACATATGCATATTTGAGTAAAAACCACAATGAAAAGGAATATGCAATTATCCAAATATCAATCAACATAATAAAAATGATAAACATCTCCCTGAAAGTCATTCGATGATGCCTTGGAATGGGGGGACCTGATGGTCTAGCTAAAAGGCCTAGTGAGATGAATCTACAGGTGACGACGATGGTTGGGGCACATCAAATTCAAATCCTATCCTCTGAGATAGGGGAACCAAAATTTGGCTTATGAGCCTAGCTAAATGATGTATGCTATCACGAACCTATCTCATGGTCATCTTTTGTCGACATACTCCAACCTTTATCTGGACTAGGCATGTAGCATGATGTTTATTGCTCTCTCTCACAGTATTTCTAAGATCAAAATACTTTCTCCTAACCCTTCATGTAGTCTATCCTATAGCGGCCACTGATGTACCTAAGATGTGAGAATTCCTACTAAAGATACAATTAGATGTAGCGACCACCTCCTGAACTCTATGTACCTCATGCCTCAAACTCTCAATAATGGTCTCCAAGTAGCAAATCTACTCTCTAAATCTGTAGGGACACTAGAAGAAGTTAGATTTGGTGGCACCGCACTACAAGAAGTAGAAGCTCCAGGATCCCTGTATGCATAAAACTTGGGAGCTTTATGTAAGTCAGGTATATGCACCCTACTATAACTCTTAAGCAATGCGATCTGAGGCCTTGTAGAATGACTAGGATTGCTCCTCATACCAAAATTTTGGGTTTTTAAAGGGGCCTGGTGAATAGGAGAATGATCACTATATACGGGACCTTCAATATGCTCAAATCCCTTATAAGGAGAAGGATGGGCACTATGCACAGAATCCTTGAACTGCGCATCATCAGCAGGCACAGCATGTCGATGCCTATGAATCTCAAACTTTTGCTCTGCCTCCTCTACTGATAGTAACATATAGACCCCTTAATGCATACATCTAATCATATGCATATCCAATGCCATATCAAAGATCACAACCACATCCCCCTCTACATGTGGTCCTATCTCAAAATTAATGACCCCGAATGAATAGAATAGCTAATGTTGAAATGCTAACCTATAACCATATGCCATAGACTCTAGATGTCTACAATATTTAGGGACCTTGGGCTCCTTGATCACCTCATATGAGAACATGATAACACTCTCTACAAATATCTCAATACCTATGAAATTAACATGGTCGCCTTTGCAAACACAAGATTATAAGGAATACCCAGCCTAGCAATAATGGCCCACTGTTCATCTCTAACTTTCCTCCTGGTGATCGCCATATCATCGCCCAGGGGCAAACCGAGAACCTTGGATACCTATGCTCGAGATATAATGAAAGGTTCTAAAAAAACTTAAAATGTAACAACTTTAGCCTTGATGTTAAGGTGTTGATATCCCCTATATTGAAACGTAGCCAAAAATTGATGAACTATCTTTAAATACATAGCAAAGGTAGGACTATAAAAATCTAGCAAACTCATTCGCATAAGTAAATACTATGCGTCTTGCCAGATGCCCATAGTGTGTAACAAGTGCTGGGTCATGAATTGACTGGCCTGGATATGTACTCTATGCATAGGTCTATAGTTAGCAGCCTACTTCGGTGTCATCCATTAAGGCACTTGAATGTCTAACTGTGGTTGAGCCTGTCTAAATCCAGGCATTTGTATAAACACAAAGTTAATAATTTTGTTCAACAAAACAAACATAGCTAATAATAATTGAAGAATGATTTTGAACTAAAATTTTCTAAAGTATTTTAGTAAGTGATATGTAACAATATTATATATTTCGAGCAACATGACAACTGTCTAGATTACAATTTACTAGGAAAACATAAAGCATTATCATATTGTTAATAAAATACAAATTTTAATAAATTTGTTTAAAACAATAGGCTCATCATACATGAATAATATTTACATTATTTAAGCAACTTGCTTAGTAAGTCATCAAAAGATTAATTATGCAATTACATTAAGATTGCACACAAAATGGTCTATGTTAATTAATTAACCCAGTTAATTTAATCAATTAATTAAAAAATTCTTTTTTAAAAGAGAAATGAGTAGCATTACGAATAGTTATTATAAATTTCAATGCATAAAAAGAATACAGATGGGATCGTAATCAGTCATCGAATACAATTAAATCTCAATTATAAATACATATGCCAATTTATATAGTAAAATACACAATTAAATCACCTTGCATAATTAAGCTTATATTTAGTAAATTCTAATCAATTCACACATTTATTTTTCCCTTCTTCTTTTTTCATTTTGTGAAATTCTAAAGATAAACAAATATTTATTTATGTAGCATGGAATTAGGTATGCACACAACCATAAGTTAAATTAAAATATTAAATATACATCTAAATCCTAAAGATAAAAAAAACATAACTAATCAATTTAATCTTTTTTTATTCATTCATTTTTATTTTTTTCAATATATTTTTTTCCTACTATTTATGTTATTATTATTATTATTATTATTATTATTATTATTATTATTATTATTATTATTATTATTATTACTCTTCTATGGGCTTATTTTCCCTATATTTCTTAATATTTTTTCTTTTTTATTTCTTTTTGTTTTTTTCCTTTTCTTCTCCTTCCCTGATTTTCTTTGTTTTCTTAGTTTTATAGCCAATAACCCCTATCACTATTTTCCTTTCCATCTACTGTTACTTTCTAATTATTTCACTTGTTAACTAAACACTTAAAAACTAACAATGCTCAACTAAACTCAAGAACTAAAGACTTAACTATATATATAAAAAATAAGATCCACAGTAAAAAAATCAAACAAAGTATTAACAAACACAAATCTATAAAATATTATTCCCATTTCATGCTATTAATTAAATAAAAGAGGCAAGAAATAATTATGAAACCTTTAAGCATAAAAAAATTAAAATATACTAACTTTCGTCCTTTAATGCCATATTCGATTTTAGGAAGAGAAACTCAATAAAAATTACACAAAAATATGTGCAATCCAACAATGAGTTCACTACTTTAAAAATCATGAAAAATGGAGGCAAAATGAGGGAGAAATGATGAAAAAACCATAGGGAGACCACAATTCACAAAATGTTGAAGAAAGAGAAAAAAATATAAGAAGAAAAAGGTAGAAGATGACCTATTTAAAAGGATTTTTAATGAGTCATGGCTCAAGGGCGTGACTCATTTGGCGAGTCATGATTTTGGAACATAACTCACAGATAAAATGATACAACAGAACTTAAAAAGATAATGAGTCATGGCCCTAGGGCATGACTTGTTGAACAAGTCACAACCCTAACTCGAGTTGCCGAGAGATGGTCAATTATCCCACTGACAATCGTGAGGCTCGTAAATACCCATTAATGGTATATTAAATTCTACTTATTAACATGTTAAATCAATTTAAATTTACTTAAATTTTAAACTAAATATCAAATTATTTATTAATTTATCATTAACACTAATTAATTAGCCTTGTATTTATATTTTAGTATTGTATATTATACTCCCTAAATAAAACTTTCAAACCCCTGTACCATTGTTATGAAGTTTTCACTACAAAATCCAAAAATTCAACAAAATTGGTTATAAAAAAGCATGCTTCATGCAGAAACGCATCGTAAAGGTGGCTTAAGAATGACTCAAGGTCTAGGGGAGTGAGTTAAATGTATCAAGGGAGTTACTCCATTTTAGGCTATAAATACCATTAAATTCCTTCACTTCGCAATTTGAGCTCTTCATATAGTCTCATGTTCCAAGTAGGGGCATACACGGTACGGTCCAATTCGGAGATTTATAAATCTCTGTATTATTTTGAAATTTTAGATATTTTAAAAATTAAATATTTTAACTATTTTGAAAATTCGGAACAATTCGGTACAGTTCTATAAAAATTCGATACAATTCAGTATGGTTCTTCAGTTCTTTCGGTACAAAACAATACAATACAATACAATATAATTCGATATTTTGGATAATTCAATATTTTTAAAATTTTGCATGTTTTAAGAAATTAAGATGAACAAAAATAGTCATTTATCGGTCCATGTATCTATTAAATTATTAATACCTATGATTCTTTATTTGAGAATCAAGTAAGCAAATATGTATTAATAAATAAATAAAAATTAAAAAAAAAGAAACACAAGTTAAATCTGAAGGAATAAGAAATTTTACTTATAACTAGCCAAGCACTTGTAAACTATCATATTGTACGGAGTCCCATAGAGGTTGGATAATAGCTAGTCCCACAAAGGCATAATCATATTGCAGTTAAGAGGCAAGGAATGATGTGCATTTCAATTTTACTGGCATCTGTCAATTTTTTGCATGTTGATTAAGTATTTAGGTCTTTAGTTAGCATAAAACAACCCAGTCCATACTTATAGTCAATGTGGGTAATGCATCGATTACATTAGTTACAATGACAAAAACATAAGATAGAGAGTTTCAAGGTCAAGAGAATTTACATAAATCTATAAAGAAAATAAACAGAGCTACCTTATTCTGGTCCCCTTAGTACTCTCAGCAGTTTCCCCTTTATGTAAAGCCAAGGTAGATGGTCTTATATGAGACTTTGCCATTTCAATTTGTTTTCAAATTGTTCTGGAGTTGCAAAATTTGGAAAATACACATATGTTGGTTTCTAGCTTAAGACCTATAACTTAGAATTAGAAGACCAACACATTGGAATAAATCATGTACTAAACTCTAATAGTCTCTTAAACTATCATAGTTCAAACTAAGCAATTGACCTAAACATAGCTCATACAAATCATCCAATTCAGAACCAGCCTAACCATAAGAAATCTAAGTCAACGAAAATCACCTGAAACAGAATGCTTTCAATGAAAGATTCTCCATTATCACCATGAGGCATCTCTTCAAGGTGTCCATCTCCATTTGTGACCTCAAACATTCTTAATCGTGGTCTAATAACAGGCACATCCTGCTAAGAAAAATAAAACCAAAATCAATTGAATTAGATTTCAATCAAAGATTTTGGTATTGTTAGAGTCTTTTTTATTGGGCATAGGAGAGATAAGGTCAACCTTTTTCTTGGTTTTCTGCAGAAGATAATCTCAAATCTGAGAAGGAACCACCTTTCCATTCACCATTAACTTGTAGGATTTCAATTATGCTTTAACACTTTCAACACCTGATATGAACATAATAAAACTCAAAACCCAAACAATCTTAAAAAATAAAGAGATTTAGTCGGAGATATTTATACCTTCAAAACCATGAGCAAATTTGATGATCTTGAAAGCACAACCTTCATAATGTATTTCGATTTTAAGGATTACAACAGAAGGATTTTTGGCTTTTTTCATCTTATCTTTGCCATTACCGATTTCTTTCTTCTGTACTACTTTCTCGACATCGCCGTCTTCGTGGTTGTGATTTTTCTTCTAGAAAATAGAAACAAAACAATTTAAAAAAATTAAATCTTAAGAAGAAACACTAAAACTTAAAAACCCATTAGCTAAAAGGGAGAGAGAAGTTTCTATTAAGTGAAGAGTAGTTACTGAAGAAAGCTGAAGGTATTTGGTTATAAGGCAAAAAACAACAGCAAAAATAGCAAAAGACATATTAAAAGATGATTAAAGCAAAAGAGGAAAAATCTTATTGCTCTTTGAGGAAAATAAAATTGAGAAATGTAGGGCAAATGAGAACTACGAACCAATAGTAACACTAGAAACAGAGGCTTACCAAGAATAAAAGAGCTAGTTTTTGCCATACTCACCAAAAAACCATCAAAACACCGTAGATTAGGCAAGTAGGAGAAGAAACTAAAAAAAAAAAGAGAAGATGGAAATAAGGAAACAGTTGAAAGTGTAGTTAGTGAGGGAAAGGAAAGTTGTCTTTTATATCTAGGGTTAGTATTTTAAAAATACTAAAATATCTCTCCCAATTTCGATAAGTTTGCCTTTATATTCAAGGATGGTTTGGTATATATATATATAGTTAACTACTTAATTAAATTTTTTAATCCCTCCCAAAAAATCAAAATGAATAAAATTTCCCTCTTAAAAAATTTTAAATTTAATTTTTATATTTATCATTATATATAAAGATGAGAGTAAATATAAAAAATTTATATTTATCATTATTTATAAAATATTTTTTAACTATCAAATTAATAGTATTAATTAAATAATTTATAAAATAAAGTGTACTCAATTACTCATATATTCATTATGCAAAAATAAATAAATGTTAGTTTAGTGATACTGAAAAAATGAAATTAATTGCTCAGGTGATTATATGCTCATATAATTAAATTAATTGGTAAATTTTCATGATGGCTGATATGGTGAAAGATAAAGGGGATAAAGAAGTAGACATGACATTTATATGTTCATGCGAAGCAACTGACTTAGGTATAGATAATTATGTGTTTCATGTGTAAGTATTAGTACTATTCTGTATAGAGTATCTGTAAATTATTATTGTTACTATCAACTGAATGTTACCGTTATCATATTAATTTATATTTTATAAAAAAAATTTAGTACCCATTTTTTATCATACATTTTTATGTTTGCATTCTAAATGAGTCAGTTAACATTGTTTACTGTATGTTCTATATTAGGTTGTTATATATATAATTACACTAATTGGTAAAATTTCATTAATATAATAAATGTATATAATTACATTGTTAATTTGCATAATTAATTACTCATATAGATATTGTGCAAAAATAGATGAATACTAGTTGAGTGATACTAAAAAATAAATAAAATTAATTGCTAAGGTGATTATATACATATATAATTACACTAATTGGTAAATTTTTATTAATATAATTACTGTATATAATTATATTGTTAATTTAAATACTCAATTACTTATATATGTATTGAGCAAAAATAGATAAATGCTAGTTAAGTGATACTGAGAGTATATGTACTCATATAAGTACATTCAATCATTCATGATATAAAAGTAAATAAAGTTAATTGATAAGATAATTACATACTCATATAGTCATATAATTATATTAATTGATAAAATTTTATTATATATAATAACTATATATAATCATATTATTGATTTATAACTCCATTACTAATATAGGTGTTGTATGAAATTATATACATAGTAGTTGAATGACATTATAAATAAATGAAATTATTTGGTAAAATAATTATACACTCATGTAATACATTGATTGGTAATATTTTATTATATATAATAAATATATTTAATTACATTGTTAATTTAGATATTCATATAGGTATTGTCTTAAAAATAGATGAATATTAGTTAATTGATACTCAAAGTAAATGAAATTAATTAATAAAGTAATTACGTGATAAATTACTTAACTTACGTATCTATATAGATATTTATAAAAAAATAAAATAGCAATTGAGTGATATTAAAAATAGATTAAATTTAATATAAATTATTTTAATTATATATTCATATTAACATTCATATATATATATAGAGAGAGATTTATTATTATAATAATTAAATTTTTGTTCTTAATAATTAAAATATATAGTTTAATTTATTAACTAATCATTATCTTAATTTTGTGTATTAAAATATATAATATTAATAATTATGAAGTTAAATTTATGCAGTATATATATAATAAAAATTGTAAGTAATTTATATATAAATTATTAGTATTATATATAATAATTAATAAATATCGGTTCTTTCGGTATAATTCGGTATAAGATAATTCAATATAGTTCTCGATCCGGTTCTAGGTAAAATATCCGTATCCGTTTCAAATAAAGTCAACGGTACAATTCAGTTCGATTCTAGTAAAAAAGTTAAAAGTACAGTTCGATTTTGGATCTTTTTATTCAGTACTTCAGTTAGATACAAGAAGATCCAAATCTATGTACACCCCTAGTTCCAAGTAAGTGCTCTTCTTTATTAGCTTTTATCATTCGTATTATTTACCATTATATTATATTTATTATTTATTTTTGTTTTATCATTTTTTTATTTTATTTACTATTTATGCATTGTTCTTACCTATTATTTACCATTACTTGCTATTACTACCATGAGAATGCAATTATTATTAACATGTTTTATAGGATCCATTTATTACATTACTCATCCATATATTATTAATATACAAATTTTTATTAACTGCCCTTTATACACTTATATATTATTTTACAGATTCACTATTTTAAATAACCAAGACTTTCTTCACCAAAGTACATAGACTGCTCGATGCCCCCAGGACTTAAGAAAACCCTATTTTGGCCTAAAATTTCACTGGAGAATTCGAATTGATACCTATCTTTTGTTAGCAGCTATCCGATATTGGGATCCTTGATTTTGCATTTTCAGGTTATCCTTCCAAAGTTATGTTATTTGACTAAAGATTTTGCTAAACTCATCGGTGTGCACTTAAATCCTCAAAACTTACTTTATGTTCCAAATTGTATACCAGACTATCTAAAAGATGCAAGCTAAATTTTGGGAATCATGCCCTTTGCTATTTTTAGACTAGTTCCTCGATAAGAGCCTATCCTTATAAAGCTATTGCTCGATGCATCAGATGATTTCTCTAACATACCTACTTTTCATGTTAGTTTTATTATATTTATCGGCTTACTTTATATTTAACAGTAAACTTAGGGGAACCATTTGGTGATTACTGACTATTTGGCATTGTTGAAGACATACACAATAGTCTGACTCCCTTTCTTGTTATCTTGGCAGAAATCATCCTTAGCTTAGATATCATCTGTATTGATTCTGTTGTATCTTTTTTGGAAGCTCTTTATTACTTCAGGTATGATCATTGTTTTAAAGATAGTGCTCCCCTTATGGGTTTTCACACTAGCTTTTCTCAGTGAAAAATTCATCCTTGCGAATTTTCATATAAACCTATGCCTTTACTTTTACTTGGGATGAACCTAATTCAACCTCAGTGGCTTTTTTCTTTTCTCTTTCTTTTCTTTTCATTTCATTTTTTCCATTTTCCATTTTTTTATATATTTTTTCAATTTATTTATTTTATTATATATTTTTTCTCTTTTCCGGTGTAGCTGCAGGAGAAATTGAGGCTACTTGAGGAACCTTTTCCTAAAGTAATTAGCATGTATTCCTTGAGGCATTACCTTTTAGAAGATGATTCTACGACTTCGACTCACCATAGGAAGGCTTTGTATGGTTAGCGACAATAGGTGACAATGACATCAAATTTATGTGTGCATAGCTGGTACCCGATTATATAACTCAGAATAGTAATTCTGGTTATCTTTCACTATATAGTCTATATAGAGCCACTTTTTATATAGTTTCTTATTATGCTTGCCAATTTGGGGAGCGACAAGACATCATAAGACACCCATTATCATTTCAAAAAGGTACTTTATTTGTTGCTTTTATTTCTAGTTACCATCACCTTTAGACTCTGCTATATGCCAAAGCTGAAATTTGAAACCCAACTGACTATAGTCATTATGGAAATATCAATGAATATTGGAGCTTAATATGGGTTGAATTATGGAAGGTATGGACATTTAAGATAGAGATTGGAGCCGAATGATGCCACATGTAACCAAATGGGGCTGAATTCACGAATAAGCTAAGTTAACAAGTGCAAGTCATCTGATGCTTGACATGTGCCAATCATGTGACGCTTGACATGTGCTGGTTATGTGGTGCTTGACATGTGCCGGTCATGTGACACTTGACATGTGCCGAACATGTGACCATGACATATGCCAAACATGTGCCTTGACATGTGCTAGACATATGCCAAGTCATATGCCATGTATATGCCATGTGCATGTGCACATCATATGAGCTAAGGCATGTGCATTGCATGTGCTAATTATTGGATTAAGGGGCTGAATTGTTTGGGATTTAATTAGGACTTTTATTTATTATTGTTATTTGGATTATTTGTAATAAGTTAGGCTTGTGGGCCGAATTTTAGTGTTATTTATTTTGGGCTTAATTATTTGGTGGGAAGCCCATGTTTAGAAGGCCTTTTCACTTATTTAGGGTTACCTACCTTTTAGGGGCTATAAATACCTCATTATAACTTGTAAAAGAGAGATTTTTGAGACTTTTGAATACACTCTTTTGGCATGGCTCAATTTTCATCATGAAGAAGATTGCTTGTCTTCTTTTATTGCATCAAGAACTTTAATTCTTATCAAGGTATTTACGTTGTGGCAAATTCTATCATTATGTTTCAAGAATTGGGGTATTCAAGTTTTACTTGTGTAGTTCTTTTCTTCTTTATTCTGCTTTAGGTTTTAATTTCTTTTGGAATTAAGGTTTAAAGTATCTTAAAATCATATTACAAGTTTGAGTTTATGATTATTCAAATTGATATAGGGTTCGAATTCTAATTGCATCATTGGGTTCTGCATCATCTGGTATTAGAGCTTGCACTAGGATAAATTCTTATTTATCTTGTTAATTTACTGGTCTATTATTTAACTTCCATTAGAAATATAAAAAGAAAAAATCACTGGTTCTATTCACATACTATTCATGCATTGTTCATTAAAAGAGGAAAAATCATTTAGTACTGTTCATCCGAATTACTATTCACAGTACTGTTCATCCAAAATAAAAAAAATTACAAAGAAGTGTTTCAATTGGGAATTACCTCTACTTGTTGTGAACAAATAAGATTTTAATTCTTTGGGTAGAGTTTATCCTTATCTCATCTTGTCTTAATTTAGACATATTGTTATCCTTGATTTAAGACAAGTGTGTCTTTATTTATCATTTGTGTCTTAACCTAGACAAGTGTGTCTTTATTTCTTACTTTTGTCTTAGTCTACACATTTAGTTTCCTTTTTGTTTTTTTTTTTTTTTGCATTAAGACATAGTTGGTTATTCATTGTCTTAACTTAGACATTTATTTTGGTTTCCTTATCTTGGATTAGTTTGGACATTTTTTTATCTCTTTAACTTTTGTCTTAGTGCCATAACATATCTTTGTATAAAGTTTAATTTTCCATTAGGGAAATTTCAATTTCTGCATTTTTGCATTAGTTTTCTCATCTCTTTCATTCTAAGTTGATTTCTTTGGTGTCTTTACATCTTTTGCTTCCATTTACACTATAATTAAAAATTTGTGTCTAGTTAATGTGAATTGTATATTCGGATAGCATACATATCTCGATCTTGTATGCTTATTTCAACTTTTTTGATTTTGGTATTTTGCTTCTAGTTTTAAGTCTATCTTCCTTGTTAGGTATTTTCATTATATTCCTTATTTGATTTTTGTTGCTTATGAATTATTTTGACTTGAATTTGAGTTCTGAAGTGCAATTGAGGATAACAAGCTTGAGTGGTAAAAGCCTTAAGTGTGTGAGCTTAAATGAGAATAAAAGCCAATTTTAAGTGAAACACGAGTGAATGTGAGGATGTTCTATTACAAGCCAAAGAGACATTCAAATCAAAAAGAATGGAATGAGTTAAGGAAAGTGTGAAGTGTTTTAGGCAAGAAATTAAGGATTCAAAAATGAGGCTTAAATAACTTTTCAAAAAACTGATTGGAATGGAAAAGAGCAAAGAGAAAAGAAAGAAAAAGGAAGTTATCCTAGAAGAGATAATTTGTGAACCTGAAGTGGGTGATATAGGTATATTATTCTTTGGTAGTAAGGTTATGAGTGATGAAGAAATCATTGAAGGAAAATATGATTATTTGAGTGAAACTGAAGAAGATTGTTTGATTGTGATGGAAGATCAACAAGTTCCAAATGTTCCTCTATTGCTTGAGGAGGTTGAATTGCATATGAGAAATAAAGATCATAGTCATAATGATGTATTAAGGACCAACCATGTTTTGCCTAGTTTTTTTTGTTAAATTACAGGAACATGATGATTTATTTTCTAAAGAAGCATTCATATTATTTCCAACAATTCAAAAGATCATTTATGAAGATGAATGTATTCCTCAAGTTTCAATTCCCAACTTCAACAAGACAAATATTTAAGGATGAATCTTTTCTGAAGAGGGAGGGAATGATGCAAGTACGGATCATTATGAAAAGATCAATAAACATTGTAGCTTAATATGGGTTGAATTATGAAAGATATGGATATTTAAAAGAGAGATTGGAGCCGAATTATGCCATATCCAACCAAATAGGGCCGAATTCATGAAAAAGTCAAGTTAACATGTGCAAGTCATATGACGTTTGACATGCGTCGATCTTGTGACACTTGACATGTGCCTGTCATATGACACTTGACATGTGTTGGACATGTGACCATGACATATCCCAAGCATGTGCCTTGATATGTGCTAGACATATGCCAAGTCATGTGCCATGCATATACCATGTGCATGTGCACATCATGTGAGCTAAGGCATGTGCATTGCATATGCTAATTATTTGATTAAAGGACTAATTTGTTTGGGCTTTAATTAGGACTTTTATTTATTATTGTTATTTGGATTATTTGTAATAAGTTAGGCTTGTGGGCTGAATTTGAGTTTTATTTATTTTGGGTTTAATTATTTGGTGGGAGGCCCATTTTTAAAAGGCCTTTTCACTTATTTAGAGTTACCTATCTTTTGGGGGCTATAAATATCTCATTATAACTTGTAAAAGAGAGATTTTTGAGACTTTTGAATACACTTTTTTGGCTTGGCCGAGTTTTCATCTTGGAGAGGATTGCTTGTCTTCTTCCATTGCATCAATAACTTTAATTCTTATCAAGGTATTTACTTTGTGGCAAATTCTATTCTTATGTTTCAAGACTTGGATTATTCAAGTTTTACTTGTGTAGTTCTTTTCTTCTTTATTCTGCTTTATATTTAATTTCCTTTGGAATTAAGGTTTAAAGTATCTTAAAATCTGATTACAAGTTTGAGTTTATAATTTTTGAAATTGATTTAGGGTTCGGGTTCTAATTGCATCCTTGGGTTCCGTATCAGCTTGACATTCAAAACCTAACTAACTATAGGTTTACTACTTTTACTACATATAAAAGATAGGTATCCAGCCCTATAGTAGATAACAGAGCATACTGGCTAACACAAAACTTAAGTGGGAGTAGTAGAGGGTGATCTTTATATTTCAACATATAATGTAAAAACTATGTATTACTTTTCATATCAAACAAAATAACTCGTAGCATGTATAATAAACTGCTCTTTTTTATATTAATGTACAAGTTTGCATTACATATGGTAATATTTCCACATATCTTCATTTAACATGATCACTATTCTAACATTAAGTTCAAAAGTACAAAGCTTTACTCATTTATAGGATTACACCTTGAAAGTATCTTTCCCCTATTATCAACCAACCCTCTCGGGTTTTCTTTATTGAACATTTTCACTCTGCCTTTAGTTTTTATGCAAGATGCCTTTTTTTTATTTTTACCTTAACAAGGCACTTAATTTTAGCAAGGTCGCTGTTTACCGATTTTTAACCTACAGGGCTATATTCTCTTCTTTTTCTTATTAATTTTTATTATATATTTTTTTCTAAGCCTAGCTATGGAAACTTTTTAGCCTATCGATGTTAACTAGGTCTTTGAACTCATTTCCATCACTGTGACTCAGTATTACAACTCTTCTACATAATAACTTCTACAATACAAATGTGCTCTTTAAATCAGTCTAAACTTACCTCTGATGTCATGCAGGCATGGATTTATCTTCTTAAAAACTAGATCTCCTCCCTCCAAGGGATGCTTCCTGACCTCCTTTCTAAAAGATTATGCTAGTAATTTCTGATAAATTTTTTTATGATAATAAGCCCAGATCCTTTCTTTATCTAATAAGTTAAGTTGAAGCGACCTCTATCTAGCCCATTCCATTTCTGGCAATTCAGCTTTTAAAACCACTCGCAGCAATTATGCTTAATCTCTACTAGCAATACAACTTTTATCCCTTAAACAAGTGAAAAAGGAGTGGCTCTAGTTAAAGTCCTGGCTGTAGTTCTATATCCCTATAACACAAAAGGCAACTTTTCCGTCCAATCCTTATAAATTCTAACCATCTTAGATAGAATCCTCTTAACGTTCTTATTTGCTTCTTTAACCACTCTATTTGCCTGAGGATGGTATGGCGAAGATTTATGGTGTTGAACTACATAACTTCTAAGCATTCATTCGATCACCTCTCAAAAATAGGATCCATTATCAAACATGATATGATGCAAAAGCCCATACCTGCTTATTAGATTATTTTTTATAAACCTTGCCATTTCCCTTACACCAAAATTTTTAAAATATTCTACCTCTATCAATTTTGAGAGGTATTCGATGGCCACCACAATGAATCTATGTTTTTTCGATGCCAATAGATAAACCATCCACATAATATCTATGCCCCATGCAGCAAAGGGCCATGGTGAGGTAAGATTGCATAATTTTGATATAGGCACGTGTCTTAGATCAGTGTATTGTAAGCATAGTTGGCATTCCTTTATGTATTTAGAATAATCTGTATCCATAGTAAGCTAAAAGAATCCCTGACACATTATCTTTTTAACCAGGGCTAAGCCATTCATGTGAGAACCACAAACTCTAGCATGAACCTTTTTCATAACTTTCTTGGCTTTTTTTAGCTATACACCTTAATTGTAGGCTATTTGTTTGCCTTTTGTAGAGCACCCCATCTACGGTAATGAATTGAGTGGATAACTTACATAGCATCCTTTAATATTTTTTCGTGGTCTCCTTTTGAAATGCAAATTTCTTGAGGTAATTCTAAATATCAGAATACCAATGTTTCCCATCATCTTCCTTGACATCCATCACTCGCTCCACTTCGGAACATGGCTTGTTAGAGCTGAAAATAAGTATAGGCTTCATACTTATTCCTTCTGGATTATCCAAAATTGATACCAATGTTGCCAAAGCATCAGCTAACTGATTTTCATCTCAAGGAACATAGTTGAAGGCATAAACTTTGAATTGATCACTCAATGCCTTCAAACATCTTACATAAGGTACCAACCACTGTTCTTTCACTACCCACTCACCTTTTTCTTGATAAACCACCAAAGATAAGTCACCATAAACTTCAACACTCCTTGCCCCTAGAGCTAATAAAGCTTTTAATTTGAAGACACATGCCTCATATCCAACTTCATTATTAGTGGCTTTGTATTTAAGCTTTTTTATTAAAGGTAGCTTTTCTCCGTCAATGGTTATCAAAATTACTCCTCTCCTTGTACCCTTATTGTACGTTTACATCTCCATTAAAGAATATCTACCTCCCTTGAACTACTATAGTGGTAATGTTTTCATAGAAAACTTATAGGATATTTCTTTTACCTCCAATGACTGATCTACTAAGAATTCTATTAAAACTCTTCCCTTGATGTTTTTTTTTGGTGATGTACTCAATATCAAACTCCTATAAGAGAATTAACCATCTTCCCTTTTTTTCAATAGTGAAGGCACTTCTTGCAAGTATTTAAGAGGATTCAGCTTGGCTACTACTTGCACTTTGTATGAATGGAAGTTTTGCATTAATTTCTTAGGGTCCTAAATGATCGATAAGAAAATCTTCTCTACCTAAATATGCTTGGTTTCATATGGTAGAAACTTCTTATTGATATAATATATATCATATTTCACCCTAAAATCATTCTTCTGAGTCATCATTGATCTTAATGAATTGTCCTTTATAGCCAAATATATAATCATAGGCTTTTTTAGCTATGGTGATCTCATCACTGGTGGATGTAAAAAGTACTCTTTTATTATGTCAAAAGCTACCTGATAGTTTCCATTCCATACCATTGGTTAATCTTTTTGAAGTAACATGAAGATAGGCTTACAAATAGAAGTTAGCTTAGCAATAAACCGATGTATATACTGTAATCTACCTAAGAAACCTCGAACTTTTTTTTCTTTTTGTTGTATAGGCATTTCCCTAATGGCCTTTACTTTATCAGGATCTACTTTTATCCCTCTCTGACATATGACATACCCTAGGAGCTTTCCTAAAGTTACCCCAAACACACACTTCTTCGGGTTCAAATGAAGGTTGTAGTTGTCAATCCTTTGAAAACATTTCTCTAATGCCTTAAAATGACCTTTTCATGTTACCAATTTGAATATCATATCATCTACATATACTTCTATCTCCTTATGGATTAAATCATCCAGAATCTTTGTAGACATTCTCTGATAAGTAGCCCCTACATTCTTTAATCCAAATGGCATGACCCAATAAACGTATATGCCCTATTCAATAATAAATGTCATCTTAATCCTATCTACAATTTTATTCAAGATCTGATTGTATCCAGCATAGCCATCCACAAAGCTATACATTGCATAAGTAGTTGCACTATCTACTAAGACATCTATATAAGGAAGCAGAAAATTATCCTTTAGATAAGCCTTGTTCAGATCCCTGTAGTCCACACAAACCCGAACCTTTCTATCTTTCTTAGCCACTGGAACTATATTTGCCAACTAGGTAGGATATTAAACTTCTAGTAGAAACTTGGCCTATATCTATTTTTTACTTCTTCCATGACTTTTTTTGCCCTCTCTAGCATATTCCTCTTAAGTTTCTACTTGACAAGTTTGTATCTAGAATAGGTATGGATGGCATGCTTAGCAACTGCATGATTAATTCCCGGCATGTCTTCAGAGGTTAAGGCAAAGACTCTTTCATATTTTTTTATATTCTCTTAAATTATTTTCCCTCTTCAAGGGTGACATCAAATGCTATCAAGATCTCTTTTTGGTTTTCAAGAGTACCAAGATTGAATAGAATAATGCTTATTGAAATAATGTCAAATATATATGCTTTATGATTATGATCATGTGAAATGAAATTAAACGAAACATCACACAAGTGAGTAAAGTTTGCAAGAATTGCTTGACAAGGGTTTTATTAGACCTAGTGTATCTCCATGGGGTTCACCTATCTTATTTATTAAGAAAAAGGATGGTTCTATGAGGATGTACATTCATTATCGATAGTTAAATAAAGTGATGGTGAAAAATAAGTATCTGTTACCTCGAATTGAGGATTTATTCGATCAGTTGAAAGAGGAAGGAGTATTTTCAAGGATTGACCTAAGATTGGGGTACTACCAACTCCGAGTGAGGGATGTGGATGTTTCAAAGACATAATTTAGAACCAGATATAGATATTATGAGTATTTGGTAATGCCATTTGGGTTAATGAACGCACCAGCCGCATTTATGGATTTGATGAACAGAGTGTTCAGACCATATTTGGATCAGTTCGTGGTGGTTTTTATTGATGAAATATTGGTCTATTCTAGGAATGAAGAGGAGCATGCTGAGCATTTAAGAATTGTGCTACAAACCTTAAGGGAGAATCAATTGTTTGCTAAGTTGAGCAAGTGTGAGTTCTGGCTAACAGAGATTTCCTTCCTTAGCCATGTAGTATCCTCGAAAGGTATTAGAGTTGACCCAATAAAAATTAAGGCTATTGTCAATTGGAGATCGCCTCAGAGTGTACTTGAGATAAAAAGTTTCTTGGGATTGGCCGGTTACTATCGTCTCTTTGTAAAAGGGTTTTCAGTTATGGCATCTCCACTTACTAAGCTATTAAGGAAGAATACTAAATTTGAATGGCCTGCCCGATGTGAGACTAGTTTTGATCAGATAAAAAGCATGCCAACAAAAGCTCCAATCTTAACACAACTGGTATCTCGAAAGGAGTATGCTATTTATAGTGATGCCTCTAGAGTTGGGTTGGGTTGTATTTTAATACAAGAGGGTAGAGTGGTGGCTTATGCATCTTATCAACTTAAATAGGATGAACAAAACTATCCAACGCATGATTTGGAATTGGCAGTCATAGTTTTCGCCTTAAAGATTTGGCAGCGCTACTTATATGATGAAAGATGTAGGATATACGCAGACCATAAAAGCCTTAAGTATTTACTTACTCAAAAGAAAACTTAACTTGAGACAGCGGAGATGGCTCGAACTATTTAAAGACTATGATTATATAGTGGACTATCATCCTAGTAAGGCTAATGTAGTAGCAGATGCTTTGAGCAGAAAAATGATAGCAACTATGGTGTTACAGCAGGGTAGATAGAGGTTTACTTCAGATGGTGCTCTAGTTTCCCAATTAAAAGCTAAGCCATGTGTAAGGTAGGCAGTGATCGATGCACATAAAAATGATGAGAAGTTACAGCAAGTTATGCGATCAAGCATGATAAGAATAATCTGGGTATTCAATCAAAGAAAATGGAAGTTTATACTTCAAGAATAGATTATGTGTTCCAGATGATAGGGAATTAAAAAGAACCTTATTGCATGAAGCTCATAACACAGTATTCATTATGCATCCTGGGGGTAATAAGATTACCAGGATCTTAAGCGATGTTATTGGTGGTCGGGTATGAAGAAGGATGTGGTTAATTATGTCTCTAAGGACTTAACTTGTCAGCAAGTGAAAGTCGAGCATCAACTTCCTTTTGGATTGTTAAATCCCATTCCAATTCCTGAATGGAAGTGGGAAGATATCACTATGGATTTTGTCACCGGACTACCTTATACACAGCGAAAGCATAATGCAATGTGGGTAATTGTTGATAAGTTAACCAAGTCAGCTCATTTCTTGCTGGTTAGAATGGATTATTCCATGGATCAATTGGCAAAATTGTACATAAAGGAGATCATTCGACTTCATGGTATTCCAATATCTATAATATCGGATCAAGATCCCGGATTTACCTCTAGATTTTGCCAAAGTTTGCAAAAGTCTATGAGAACACGATTAAAATTCAATACGACTTTTCATCCCCAGATGAATGGACAATCAGAAAGGGTGATACATGTTTTGGAAGATATGTTAAGGGGTTGTGTTTTAAATTTTCTTATAGTTGGGACAAATACCTAGCCTTGATAGAGTTTGCCTATAATAATGGTTATCAAACTAGTCTGGGTATGGCTCCATATAAAGCCTTATATGGTCGAAGTTGTAGGACCCCAGTATGTTGGATCAAGTTATCTGAGCACAAGCTAATTAGGCCAAATCTAGTTAAAGACACTGAAGAAAAAGTTCAAGTTATTAAGCAGAGATTAAGAGAAGCTAGTGACAGGCAAAGATCTTATGCAGATTTGAAAAGAAAGGATGTTCAATATCAAGTTCGCAATAAGGTGTTTCTAAAAGTTTCGCCCTGGAGGAAAGTTTTAAGGTTTGGAAAGAAGGGAAAATTAAGTCCAAGATTCATTGGTACCTATGAAGTTCTATAAAGGGTTGGACCAATGGCATACAGATTAGCACTTCTTATGGAATTATCAAAGTTGCATGACGTATTTCATATCTCTATACTTCGAAGGTATCATTCAGATGAATCACATGTACTCTAAGTTCAAGACATTCAAGTTCAAACAGATTTTACCTATAATAAAGAGCCTAAAGAGACTCTGGCAAGGGAAATCAGGTAGTTAAGGAATAAGCAAGTTCCTCTTATCAAGGTACTTTGGCAACATTATAACATTTAAGAAGTAACTTGGGAACCAAAAGCCATGATGAGGGCCTAGTATCTTCAGTTGTTTAAATCAGGTATGAATTTCAAGGACGAAATTCTTTTAAGAGGGGAAGAATTATGAGGGCCTAATCTTGACCGTAGTAGGGAATATGTTTAATTATTTGATATTATGTGTATAATTAATATTTTTATGGTTATAGCCACATTGTAATAAAGCTTTTCGGAGGGCAATATGGTAATTTCAGTGAAATCTATGAAAAAAGGGATTATTTGGATGATAAAAGAGATATTGGGGTAAGATTTAGGATTTAAAAATTTTACTTGGGGTCAAATCATAAATTAAAAGTTGGAGGGGTTTTATTTTCAGAAAACGATTTGAGAATGGGGTTAAAAGGGTAAATTGGTGGTCTTCTCACGTGACGACAGTGATAAATATCATTGTCTATTTTAAGGGAAGACCATCTCTCTCTTTTACTCTCTTTTTCTCTCATTTTTCCCTCTGAGTTTGGAACTAGGGTTTTGGTATGAGGAATTTCTCCCTTCTATCTCTTCTCTCTTCTGTTAATGAATGATTTTATGAAAGTAAGAAGGAAAATTTAGTATTTTTTTTGTGGTTTGTTATAGCAGAGACAAGTAAGGGCAAGGACAAGGAAATCTTGAAGGAGTGAAGGAAATCAGGGTGTTTAGGTAAAGGTGTACTATTGGTTTTAATGCGATTTTGTTAGCTGTATACGAATCTATAGAAGTTAGGGTTATGTTATCTATATCCTTTAATAGGGAGTTTAAGATGAGTAATGAAGATTGTTTGCCTTAAGATGAGTTTTGAAGGATTGTTTGGCTTATAGAATAATTTCTTTTTGCTTTGAGCTGAGATCGGATCTATTTTCTTGTACGACCAAGTAGTTTTCCATTACCGAGTTGTGAAGCCCTTCACGAGTCATGCATCACTCGTGAATCCCTTCATGACTCATGAATGTTGTTCCTTGGCTGCCAAGTCGTGAAGCCCTTCACGAGTTATGCACCTTCTGCCTCTGCATCACTCATGAATCCCTTCACAACTCGTGAATGCTTTTCCTTGGCTGTCGAGTGGTGAAGCCCTTAACGAATCGTACACCTTCTGCCTCTGCATCACTCGTGAATCCCTTCACGACTTGTGAATGCTCTTCCTTGGTTGCCAAGTCGTGAAGCCCTTCATAAGTCATACACCTTCTGCCTCTGCATCACTCGTGAATCCCTTCACGACTCATGAATGTTCTTCCTTGGCTGCTGAGTCGTGAATCCCTTCATGAGTCATGAGCCTAGTTTTTACTGCTCTTTACTTCCCTGTTTCGCACATTTATTTGAATCATCTATCAAAATATATGGATATTTTCACATGAATGTTGATTAAGCCAACACTCTTTATAAAGATAATTCACCCTGTAATGTAACCTAATTGGCATACTTAATGAGGTTTTTGCTAAAAGTAATATATAATTATTTTATGCTATGCTTTTATTGCCAAGTTGTAATGATTAAAGTAAAGTGATCATGGTAAGTTTATCCATTAATGCTACTTAACACTTGCTTTGATATATGGCCGTAAGGATAGTGATGGCATGATTGCATTAAATGGCTATATAAATATACATATATGTTTATACGAAGCATGATGATAATTGTCCTTAAACGAGTTTGAATATGCGGTATATGAGTTATGAGAAATGGTAACAAATGTGGATATCATCATATGTGTATGAAATGTGAATTTGTATATGAATTATGGCTTCAGCAAAAATTGTAATGTGTAAGAAGGAACTTAATGAATCAAATATTCTTTTTGATTAAGTGGTTGAGCCTGCGGATCTTAGTTTAGTTATGGATTAGATAGGCATGCCTAAAGGGATATAGTTGCAGCTACCATAGTTGACCCCATTTGGGGCTATTGTTTATTCCTTTGATGGAACCATAGTTCGACCCCTTGGGTCCATTGTTTGATATCCTTGAGATATCCATTGTTTGATACATTTGGGTATCCATTGCTTTCGTTATCCACCCTTTGAACTAGCACTTAGACAGGCTACTAAGTTTGAGAAAAATGTTAAAATAAGAAATACAAGTATCGATTACTTTATTCGCACAAGGTAAGCATGTTGAATGATTTATTACAATATTTTATCTCCATTTTCTTTTGGCTATAATCGTCAATTTAAGATGAATTCAATATATAATTATTTTGTTATTCTTATTGCAATGATTGTGTGATGATGTTTACCTTTGACTGCTGCTACTGGTCGACTATGTTATTATTTTTGTATGATACCTCCTCTCTAAGCTTTATAGCTTAGCACGATTTCTTTACATCCGTGTAGGTTTGACTGAAGGTCACTCAGGGACTTAATTCTGCATCGGTTGGCCAATAAGAGTTAGTTCAGACTTTTAGATGTAGGATATTTTATGGATAGTTCCTTTTTGGTCTAGTCTTATATTTTTACCATGATTTAATTCAGGAAATGTAATATGGAGGACTGTAAAATTTACTTAAATTAACTTTGCTTGCACGTCCTTCTAGGTTATGGTGGCTAATATGTGATTGCCATATTATGACTATTTTTCATGACATTCCAGGTTAATTTATGGGATATGCATGCATCATATACATATTTATATAATGATTATGTTATGGAATGATTTGTGTGATTTATGGTTGCTGAAGGCATGATAGATGTTTTTGTATAGAAGTTTGTACTAGGGTGTGACACTAAGGACATGCATATTATAGATTATTCTTAAATCAATAATCAACCATTAATTAAAATAAGTCAATCATTAATTCAATAACAACCAAAGATAAGAAGTTGTTCAATACTAAGAAATAATCAAACTTGCATTGAAATTATGCTCAAACTAAAGTCATTGCAATGAAAATATAAGGGTTCAAGTATCCATTAGCAAAAGAAGAAAAACTACTTACCAAACATGATGAAAATAAAAGAACAATTAAAGTAATAAAAAAAATAAAATAAAGAGAATTGCAACCTAAGAAAGAAATAAAATTAATCTAAAAACTACTATACAAAATTAACTAAAGAAAACTAAATTAAAAACGAAATAAAATTCGTATCTAATTGCCTCCCCTTTGTTTTGGTGCCTTGAACCTCCTTTTATATGCTTCAAATAAGAAGTTTGGACCTTAATAAACTTCCTAATCCATGTTGAATTGGAGTTCTACTCAAATAGAAAGCTTTATTTCGTGTTTTTCTTCATGTCACTCGAAAGAGTGATGAAAATCACTCAGCAGAGAAGGGAACAGCTTGGGTGAGTGACAGTTTGCCTTTGGGTGACTGAAAGCATCACTCAGCAGTGTGGACTGGACACTCAGCTGAGTAACCAGCTCACTCAGCCTAGTGATGCTTCACTTTTGGCAATTCTCTTCTTTTCTTGCCTTCTTGCTTCGTTTTTCCTCATTTCTTCGTTAAACTTCTTTCTTCCTTCAAATAAGACCTAAACGACACCAAAATTCATATTTAGACCTCAAAATACAAAGTTAAAATATATAACCTTAAAATAACTAAATTAACATTAAACTAACTCAAATAAACACCTAAAACACACTAGAAAAAAATACTTATAATTCATAACTGTCAGGGCTATCTGGCTATCTCAAGCATAGAAACCCGATTCTCCTTTGCAACCTTAATAGTCACCACTTAACCATCATAAGGGATTTTGATCATCTGATGGAATGTGGAAGTTACCCCACCTAACTTGTGAAACCATGATCTTCCTAATAGCACAAAGAAGTTGTCTGGAGTTGGCAGCACCACAAATTAAGCCTCGATCTCAATAGGCTTCAGTTTCACTAAAACCTTAAATGTCCTAGTAGCTTGCCTTTTAGAATTGTCATATACAGAAATGGTCGAGTCGAACTTACTCAGGATGTTTTTAGTTAGCCCAAAAGGTGGAATTGCCACTAAAGGATAAACATTAATAAAAGAACTTTCATCAACCATCACATGGGCTATGTGCTTGCCATTCACCTGGGCCTTGATGTATAAAGGGCGGTTGTAATTTTTTCCTTCAGTAGGTAAGTCGGCAACATAGTACGTAACATTTTCTCCTATCCCTCCCTTAACCAAACCCAATAGCTCAGATGGTGAAATAGTAGTGGTAACAGTAGATTCACTCAAGGCTTCCACTAACTTCTACACATGAAAGGGAGACTATCTCAGCAAATCCTAAATAGAGATTTGTGTTTGCATCTTCTTCAACTGCTTAATTATCCGATCACCATTAACTTCCTTTTCTACAGGAACTACAGTAGAGACCGGTTGCTTTTCAATCTTTAGGGCCACTCTCTTCTCTTATCTCTTCCACATTTTTCTTGCTGAACTCTAGATATCAATGGGCACTAAAACCCCTTCATCCTCACTCTTTATAGGGGTATCCTAATAGTCAATCATTGAAATTGGCCAATTTTTTTCACTTGGCTCTGTTACTTTGGGGGGTGGATTGAGTAACGACCATATACTCATTCCCATACAAGTCTCTCATAACATACCATTCAAGCAAGCTAGACCCAATCATAAACACTAAGGGTAACACGACATTGTAATCTCCTTTCTTCTTTTTATCTCTCTTCTCAGGATTTGAAATTTATTTACTATCTATCAGATCCTAAATTCATTTTTCTCAAGATGTGGCAATAGATAGTCAGATGCACGGTGTGTTGATAGTATGCATAGTATTGATCTTTTCTATAGTGGGGTAGTCCTTGGCTTTTTGCTAGTCTTGAAGGTAGTGGTTAAAGCTTCCTTTCTTTGCTTAAACAATCTAACACCCAGGACAGTGACTTACCCAAGTTGGAATAATGCCTCTAACTAGCTTTTATAATGGATACTTCTGTAGTCTTCCCAATTCTATTTAACCCACTACTATTCCCTAATACCTTGTTATTACTAAAGTTTCTCCTAACACCCTTGTTGCTTGCCTTTTTGGCTAGGTAATCCCCCTCAACTTCTATAGCTATATCCTTCAACAACTTTTAGTCCTATACTCCTTTCATTTTTAAGCCATCCCTTAAATACGAGCTTGCATTTCTAATAAATAGCCTAATTTGATCAGTTACGTCAAGCTTTCTCTTTATCTCCATTACCCTATTTCTTCACCTAGTGAGGTACGCATGGAATGATTCATCATGTTTCTGCTGAAGTAGCTCGAAGTCTTTCAAGGTAACCTCCATTCTGGTGCTGCAGTCGTACTACTTAAGGAACTTTTTAGTTAACAAATCCTAATCTTCCTTGGTGCATCTATCCAACCTGTGATACCAATCAATTGCAGGCCCTATCAAACTCAGACAAAAATACTCCACCTTTTACTTTATGGTCAGGGTGGTCCCTTTTATGATCAATGTATATTGTTTAACATAGGTCAAAAGGTTTGAATGACCATCGAACCTCAGCAAATTAGTTATCTAGAGCCTCTATGGTAATGGCTTATCTCTATCCAAGTCCCTATCCTCGGGGTTTATTCCCCTACCAGCTGACAATAGCCTAGATATAGCTTTAACTTTCTCCTTCATCTTTTTAAAGATTGGATCCTTAGCACTATGACCTCTACTTCTCACATTCATCATAAGAGAGATATAATCTTCATCTTCCTTTTCAATATAGTCCATTTCAAGGTTAAGCCTCCCCTCTCTCCTTGGCAAATCTCGAGGTATAGTAACATCTGCTACGGTAGTGTCCCTGATATGCGTTGACTTTGCTATCTTATGAACAAGTGCTACAAGTTAAGTTCTAGCATTTGGTGTCATGAAAGCTACCATTTCACCAATCATAGCCAACATTCTTTCATTAAACTCTTAGAGACCCCTATCTAATCTCCTATCCAACTCATCTTTCATCATGAAAGTTCCAACAACATAGTAACTAACCTTTTTCTCAAAGAGGACAACCTCTTAGTCTCCTCAATAACTCTCTCGATCTCATTCAACTGTTCTTCTTCTATGTCTGAGCTTATTTCCTAACTATTTTTACTTAATTCTGAACTAACCTTCAAACCTAACTCTGAACTTGAGCTCGATCTCGATATCTCAAATATTAATCTCAAGATTAGGTGACCATCTTACCCTCTAGACTACCTAGATAGATCTATAATGACTGCAAGGATCAAATGTTAGGAATGATGCATGATGATGATACATGAGTATGGTATATACATGATCATGTATGCAATGAATGCTTTCATTAGGCATCAATCACAAAAACACACAATCATAACAATAATCTTCCAACCTTATTACTTATATATGGAATGTCATGCTATCTCTTTCTTATGTGGGTTTAACCCATGGATTAACAAGGTACCTAAATGATGTGCATGGTGTATAATGAAGAACCGGTAGTATAACCTTTCTAATTGAAAGTTTAAGTTCAAGGGTTTTTGACCATTATGTATTTTGACTAACTCATACAGATTGGATTAAACCCGTTGGGGCATGGTAGCCTTTGATCAGTACCCTCCTAATTTGTTTGAGTTTGATCAATTCACAAAGGTCCACATAGCAAGTAAAAATTATGGTTATACAACATATTAAAAGTTGTTATTGTCATTACATGTGCTTAAGTTAAAGGTGATGAAACTTTAGGCCTACCCAAGTATGGTCCCTACCAATAGGTCTAGCTCATCATGAGTATAAAGATCGATGGATCACCATTTTATATACCATTTGGTACTAGATTTAGGTCGGTGGGTATCCTTGACACCTTTAGGTTGGTAGGTATCCTTGACACCTTTTTATATTGGGTGAATGTAGGGCATGCTTCAAGATAGCATCGGGCTAAAAAGGGATTCCTAACTTAATTTTAAGGCTATAAGATGTATGCAAGAAATGCAATTTAGAAAAGAGATAAGATTAATAAAAAAACTTAATTATAAAGAACTTAATGAAGATGTTTTTAGGATCAAGGTCTCTTTAGTCCCCCAGTGAAATTGCCACTGTGATGCATATCGAAGCCAAGCTCATTTTTTGTTGGGTTCTCAAAGGCCTGCTTTTAGGGTTCGAGATTGGATGAGGTTCACTTTAATTCATGAATTAGTTACTTTCAATAAAAAAGGATCAAGTCTAAATTATTATTGATAGTCCATCCATGAAGGCATCTAATAATGGGCCCAAAAGCGGTAGGTGTCATGCAATTACCACCCAATAGAATATTGAAAAATGATTTTCAATCTTTTGATGCCTAAATAGAGATTGGTGTTCAGGATATCACTTTTATTAGGCATCTTGGTTAGGTATTATTTTATAATTGGGTTTTAGATTTTAATCCACTCTCCTCTCTCACACAATGCAAGGCAATAGAATTAAATAAACATCCTAAGCAAACAATAAAAGTGATAAACAAATAAATAAGTAAATTCCAACTATTTAAACTTATTACAGAATCAAATCATAGAAAAAATAAATCAGGATATTCATTTGAGTTAGAGATATTGGTTCCCTCTTGCATATTTTACAAAAAATCTCTTTTGACTTTTGTTCGATTTTGGATGAAAAATTAGACATTGGTTGAAGTTTTGAAGGAAAATCTAAATTATTTAATAAAAATTATTTGGAGTGTCTTTTCCTTTTATACATGCACAAAAAGCTCTTTTTTACTAACTATTACATCCCTAAAATGAAATACATCCAAAAATACCAAAATAATAAATAAGTAGGGGTATGCAATGGTCAGTTCGATTTAATAATCAAATCGAATTAAAATAACTGAAAACTAAAATTTAAAATTTTGATCAACCGAATCAAAATATTTAGATAATCGAATACTAACTAAATTGAATTTTTCGATCAATTTGGTTCGGTTAATCAAAAAATAAAAAATTAAAATTATTTTAAAAAAATAATGTCTAAAATTTATATAAAATTACAAATCATAATATTCTAAAGTAAAAACACCTAAATTGTAAAAAAAATAGTCCGAATTAAAGATAAAATCCCAAAATATATAATAAATAATACAATAAAAACCGTTAAATAAATTTTTTCATTCAATTGATTTTCAGTCCAATCGTCAAAATTCTAAATTATCACCTAAAAAATAGAAATTAATAATTGATAAATGTACTCATATAATTTATAACTCAAAATAAGATAATTTACATGTACAAAATAATTATTCAATTAAACATAAATATATAAAATTTCGATCGATTCGATTTTTCTACGATTTTCTCCTTCAAAATTCGAATAGAATCGAAAAACCAAACTTGTCTAAAATTTAAAATCAAAATCATATCAAAAAATTGAACCAAATTAAAAATCGATCGGTTTGGTTTGATTTTTTAGTTCGAATAGAAGTTTGCTCACCCCTATAAATAAGAAAAAATAATGAAATAAGTAATAAATAAAATAAAGTAAATAAAAGAGGTAACCAAATGGCAGGTGGTGATCATCAGCCAACTGGGGCATGAATTCTAATGAAAAATACCTTATAAAATCTCTTGAAGGCGAGTAAAGTCACATATTCATGACAAACCACAAAAGGCAAATAAATTAGCATTACATAAATAAATAACAAAATATAGAAAATGAGTTCATTTATTTAATCATACATTACATAGTAAAAGTATGCACAAAATAAAATATTGTATAGAATGACAAATAAATATTTTAGGAGTCAAAGAAATAATACAAATACAATAAAGTGATATATATAAAGATCAGCCATGGACGCCTTTGGAAAGGTGACAGACGGCCATGGCTGAATAAAGGATGGGATGAAAAGGAACTCCCGTAATGTCCCATCTATCGCTTTGACAAATGGCTATCCGTGGGAGCTTTTTCCCATCTGTCACTCATAAAACAAAGCAGAATGTAGCTAAATTACCCAAAATTACACAAAATTTGCAACTAACCCTAAATGCTCAATTATTAATTCATAAAACATGCCAAAATGAGACTATAATGTTAGACCATGCATTAAACACTCTAAAACTCATTAAATTATAGAATTAAAGAATAAAAATAAAGCTTGAAGTTATGCAACAATGGAGGAAGTCTTTATTTAATCATGCCATTAACATACACATTGATCCAGATTCGTACCTCATCATACTTTAAACATGCAAATCAATGAAATACAACATATAAATATAATTATTTCAACAAAGATTAATGTGATCATGCATTGAAATTTTTAGGGAGAGAAAAATACAAAGGGAGCCTAGAATATTTCCCTCAAGAAATATTCTAACTCTAAATTTCTTGAAATCCAAATCTCCACTCCGATTGTGTTCTTTATTTTTCAAAAAATTGAATGATTCTTTGTGGTGTATATTATGATGAAAAGAGTTGTTAGAGAAATTTTTTCTTAGAAAGAGAGAGAAATTGGTTTTCTTCCTAACCAAGAATTGCCTCTATATCAAGAATTATTTCCCCTCTAGAAACCTTAAAATATTTTCTTTTTATACCTAGGATAGAGTTGGAGTTTAATCCTAACTCTATCTTCCCACCTCTAAAGATCTTGATCCCCCAAAATCCAGATTTAAAATCACTTAAAACTTATCTTCCTATTTTAAATTCTAGAAACATGAGAAATCTAGATTTTCAATCACAGACGGCTATCCCTTAGGAAAAAATCCTAAAATTTACAAAAATATCCCTGATCTGACCTAGACAGGAGAGAGATGGCCATAGATGACCATTTATCAGCACTGAAGGCCAAGATCAAGGTTTTTCATAAAATATTTGAAAAATCATAAAATCTTTAAGAAAAATGTGAGAAATTCACAATCGAAGTTTCAAGATCCTCACTTGACTTTAGTAATATACTATTTTCTCATCATTGGCTAACTCTGATCTAGGTTGGCTCAGGTCACAATGTTTACAATTTATAGTCATATGTATCTACACACACATGTATATGAATGTATGTATGTATGTATGTATGTATGTATGTATACATATGTAGATTAAGACCCCAAATATCGTACCCAAGGGAACATGGATTGCTAAGAATAATATCTATGTATGAATTAAATTAATCTGAGATTTTTTCCCAAATGTTTTTGATTTAAAAGCAAAAATTAAACAAAATAAACAATAAAACAAAACAAACGCTAAAAATAAATTAACATGAATTAAAAACAAAACAATAATTGAAATTCTCTTGCTAAAGAAACTATCAACCTTAATTTTCATTGTAATGACTTAAATTCAATATAAACACCAGTGATTATGGAAAAACTAGTAATAGAGCAAGATATCTTTATTCAAGTATATCATTCTTAGTATTAAACTCATAGACAAATCTAATACTTAGCATACAAGTCTAGTTTTAACTTTCTAAATATTCATTAAAGCCTTTCTCAAGTGATTCAACTCCAATTCATTCTTAGTTCCTCCTCTCTTAGTATTAACCAATAAAATTCACACATAATCATCTCATATTTCGGATAATAATCATGCATAAATATTAAAGAGTTAATCTAAGAACATGCAAATCATTAACTATGTCAAAACCAATTTTTAGTTATTTATCCAATAAACCAATAATTAATCTCAACACAATCAAAGATAAGAATATGCTTAAAACTAAGAAATAATCAACTGATATTGAAATTAAGCTCAAAACAAAGTCATAACAATGAAAATTTAAGATTTCTAGAATCCATTAGCAGAAGAAGAAAAATTACTTCCTAAGCATATTTAAAAACTAAAGATAAAGCTAAAGAGGAATAATGAAAGCAAAATAACGTAAAAACAAACTAAAGAAAAGTAAAGCTAAATTCTAAGGTTGATCCCCTAATTAATCTAATTCCTAAACTAATTTTTTTTCTTTCTTTGGTGTTTTAGACTGCTATTTATAGGCAAAAGATGTCGTCGATTCCTTCTCAAACTCTTAGAATCAAATAGGAAGTAATTTCTGTCCAAAATAGGAAGTTCGAGAATCCTTCGTGAAGTGGGAATTGCCATCACGTGGCCATGTGTTCCCTAGTGTAAATTCACACGTGGCCATGTGTTGCATTTAGTCTTTCTCACACATGGCCACGTGATTTCCTCCTTTGTTTCACACGTGGTCACGTGTCCTTACTTCATTCTTCAAAAAACTCTTTCACGTGGCCACGTCTCCTTCTTCATTCATTTTTACGTGGCCATGCATCGATCTTCTGGACCTCATGATCACTTTCTCGCATAAATTTTCCATATTTGCAGTTTTGGCCCAAATCTTTGCCTTTTTTACAATTAAGTCCTTTTTCTTGCAAATTAACCCTGAAAAACACCAAAATTTATAATTAACTTCAAAAACATAAAACTAACAAATTAAACTCAAATTAAACCTAATTAACACAAAATTAACTTAATTAAACACCTAAAAACATACTAAAAACACTATCTAAATCACCATTATCAATATACATACATACATACATATACATACATACATACATACATACACATATATATACATAATAAATACATACATACATACATATGTATACATATACATATATATGTATACATATGTATATGTGTGCGTGTGTGTGTATACACATATATAATCAGCAAGTTAGCAATGTATAACAAGTTTTAAGTGTGGGGTATTTTCAACAGAGATGAAAAAGGGGTTAGAACTTTCAATTTGATTAAGTTTGTGAAAGTAAGAGAAAAGCTTTTAAAAAGTCTTACTCTTTTATGCTATAGTGTTCTACATTCCTGTGTAATCAAGTTTAGATAACTTTAGCAATTTTATTATTGGTGAAGTCTTATTAGAAGGTGAATGTTGGTATATTCAAATAAAGGGTGGCTATGCTTATCTTTGCTTATCGTTAACCTTTCTTGATTAGCCTTTACCTTGACCATATTGCAACCGAGTCAAAGTCCTAATGATCTTTTCTTATTTTGAGTTATTTAGCAGAGATGATCTTAGGTTTCCAATGTTAAAGGAGAAACTTATAGTGTATCTAGAGTTTTGAATGCAAAACCATATGTACATTTTGATGTACAGTAATTCTTATGCTTGGTTACTAAATTGCACTAGGGTTTGAGTTTTGAAAATGCTTAAAATATTTTGGTCTTGCACACATACATAAAAACTTTCAAGTATTCTCTTATTTGAATCTTTCTTACTTTAGGTGTCATCAAATGTTGTTTTCAATTGTTGATCTTAGTTTTGAACTGCATGATTCGAGATCTAAATCTTGATAATTTCAAAAATGTGGTTTGCTTAAATTTGCTCAAAGGTGAGCAAAAGCTAAGTGTGGCATATTTGGTATTTCAAAATTTTATCTATGTTTTAATGTGTTTTTAAGTGTGTTTTGGAGTTTATGTAGTGTTAATTTGGTGTACTTTATGTTTAAAGATGTCATGATTTGAAATGATGAAGAGTTAAGCTGTTTTATGTTGATTTTATAGAATTAAGAGCCAAAAAATTTTGAAATCAGCCCGGCTAGGACAATGAGTGATCCAACCATGTCACTTGAAGTAATTTTCATTTAATCCAGTAGTTGATGACTCGATTGGGTCAACTTTAAAATGTGAAAACATAGGCTATTGACCCGGTTGGGATACCAAATGGCTTTATTGGGTCAATTTAACTTGTTACGTGAAATTGGAAGATTTTTAGTTGGATTTTAACTCCTAGTGGTGGTTGGACTTCTGATATATTAGGTTGGTTAGTGTTTTAAGACCAAATACGAATAGTTAGGTTAATTTTTATCAAGTTAAACTTAGGTTATTCATTCTAGCACGGTTCTTTAGCTTAGAATTATTATTTTAGAGTTGATTTCAAGTTTTTCTCTACTAGTTTTCAAGAGATAAAGATCAAGTCAGAGTCCATCTTATAAGTATAGTAATTGGCTTTTCATTCTTTTTTTCAATTTTAATAATAAATAGTGAGTAGTTTCTTTCTTCTATTGAGGGAAACTTGAACCTGCATTTTCTTACTATTATGACTCTTTATTAAGAATAAATTCAATATAAGTTTGTTATTTGATAATTCATTTGCTCATTTTTATCTTTGATTACATTTTAATTTGTGTTTGATGTACTGAACAGATGATTGAATACAAATTTGAGTGTTGATCATTGATATATATGCTCTTTTTCTTATATGCTTGTGTTAATATGTTCTTGTGTTCTGGAAATTGAGACATGAATTTTATAATAATAAGTGTATTAAGTTTAAGAATTTGAATTATTAATAGATGGAAGTTAGATTTTTCAAAATGAGATTTAATCAAAATCTAAGAATTTAAACCGAGATTTATACTAGATATTCGATTGTTCTTAATTAAAGAATATAATATTATAGAAGGGTATTTTGAATAAGATATGTGAACTTAGTTTAGTTTTCCATAATGAACTTACATTACTTTAAATCAAGTCAATTTCAGTAAGAGGCTAAGTGGATAGTTCCCTTAAGTAAAAGGCTTTTTGTCATTAATGTTTATCACCAATTTAATTAATCTCTATTTTTAATTGAAATTAGTTTTGTTCACTGTTTTCAATTCACTTAATCGTTTAAATTAATTGAGTTTAGTTAATAATCACACTTTAAAATTTGGAAATTCTTTCACATAATCTTTATTTCATAATCTAAAATTCATAATCCCTTGGGTATAATATTTGAGGGTTTTAATTATATTTTGTTATATTACTAACTAATCTAATATACTTGCTAGACATTGGTCAGTGGTATTCTTGTGGATGAAGTCTTATAAATGGGTGAAAGTTAGTGTTCTCAGGTGGTGAGTGGCTATTCTTATCTTGTCTATCTATAACTTTTCTTGATTACCCTTTACCTTAACCCAAAGTTACAATCAGTTTAAATACCTAATGATCCTTCCTTGCTTTGAGTTATGTAGCGAAGATGACTCTAGTGGTTCAGATGCTAAAAGAGAGGCCTATGGCATCTTTTATGTTTCAAGTGTGAAATCGTATGTTCATTTTGTTGTACATTAATTCTTATACTTGTTTAATATATTGCACTAGAGTTTTAATTTTAAAAATAATTAAAATATTTTGGTCTTGTACACACACACGAAATTTTTTAAGTATTCTTTTATTTGAATATTTCTTGGTTAGGGTGTCATCAAGTGCTACTGTTAATTGTTAGTCTTATTTTTGAACTACATGATTATAGGTTTAGAGTTTAGAAATTTTAGAAATGTGATTTGTTCAAATTTGCTTTAGGATGCGCAAAAGCTAAGTGTGCAATATTTGATATATCCAAATTATTCATATGTTTATGTTTTTCTTAAGTGTGTTTTCTGTTTAAATAATGTTTATTTTATGTGTTTTATGTTTAAATATTATGTGTTTTGAAATGGTGAAGTTTGAAGTTGATTTATGCTATTTATACAAGTTTAAGGTTAAAAATTTGAAGATAAACCTGGCTGTGCTAGAATGTGTCTTACCTAGGTCATTTGAGGAATTCACAGTCAATATAAAAGTTGTTGACCTGGCTAGGATAAGAAGTGGCTCGGTCGAGTCAGTCATGAATCTTGAAGACAGAAGCTGTTGACCCAACTAGGATAGAAAGTGTCTCCACTAGGTTGATGTAAACTTTTCTTCAAATTTGGAAGTTATTCAGCAAAAGGATGACTCCTAGCGGCAGCTAAACTTTAAGTTTATTAGGTCTTTTAGTGTCTTAACATCAAAGAACATTAGTTAGAATATTTCTCTATAAGTTAGAACTTAGATTTTCATTCAAGCACAATTTTTCATTATTTTAGAGAATTTTACTTAAAGTTAATTCAAGCTTTATTCTTCTAGTTTTTCAAGAGCTAAAGATTAAGTTAGAGTTAATTCTATAAGTACAGTATTTGGTTTTTTCATTCATTTATTCGATTTCAATAATGAATAGTGAGTAGATTCTTTCTTTTGTTAAGAGATGCTTAAATCCTTGTTTTCCTACTATTATAACTCACGATTGAGCTTTAATTTAATAAAAGTTTTGTTCTTTCATAATTCCTTTACTCATCTATATTCTTGATTGTATTTCAATTCACGTTGATGTATCGAATGGATGATTGAATGTGAATTTGAGTATTGATCAATGATATGTATGCCTTTTTTCCTAATATACTTGTTTTAATATGTTCTTGTGTTCTAAGAATTGAGATAAGATAGTGTGATCATAAGTATTATTAGGTTAAAGATTGTTGAATTATGAATAGGTTAAGGTTAGATTTTTCGAAAGGAGATTTAAATGAGATCTAGAAATCTAAAATTAGGATTTATATTAGATATTAGATTGTTCTTAAATAGAAAGTCCAATTCTTTAGAATGGTTTTCTGAATAAGTAACTTGAATTTAGTTTGGTTTTCCATAATGAACTTTTATTACTTTGAATAGAGTTTATTTTAGTAGGAAGTGAGGAGGATAGTTCCTTTAGCAAAAGGTTCTTAGTCATTAATTTTTATCACCAATTTAATAATCTCCATTTTAATGAATTTTATTTTTATTCTTTGTTTTTAATTTTCTTAATTGTTCAAATAAATTTAGTTGAGCTAAGAATCACACTTAAAAACTTGGAAATTATTTCGCATAATCTCTACTTCAAAAATCTAAATTTCTCAATCCCTTGGGTATGATATTTAAAGATCTTAACTATATTTTTCTATATTACTAATCGATCTAGTACACTTACTAAACACTGATCAAGTACCTAGTTTTTGTAAAGGGATATTGTTATGTAAATGTATTAGATAATTTTTCAAATATAGGGTGTATTAATACTCTTGATGTATATGTAAATAATATAATTATGGATATGCAAAGTGCATGGTAATTTGTATATGATATGCATATGTATTGCTATGTATGAATTAATGTGATGGATATTGATATGTGAGTAGGATTAGCTTGGTAGATGAGGCATTAAATGGTGACCTTTTCTACAAGACTATATAGTCTCTATCTTATGATACCCTAGGGTATCTACCATTATATTCTATACCTTCGAGTATTTACTATTGATATCTTTGTATATATATCACCCCATTGTCTACACCTATAAAAAATTGCTAAATGTCTTAATCGTGGATAAATAGGCATGCCTAATACATTACATTGCAACTACCAAAGTTTGGCACCAATGGTTTCTTTTCTTCGAAACTATAATGTGTTAAAGAGTATGCCCTAGAGCCCATGTAATAGGGATATATTTCATATGTATGAACTCATATTCTTAATAAAAGGCATCATTCAGTTATTAATGTTATGTTTAAAAACATGAGTTTGTAAATCTTAAATTAATAAATGAAGTCCTAGATATTATAAACACAATGCAAAGGCAATCATGAAAGTGTTCATGATGTGATATGCCTATTGCATGCAAATGTGATAATATCTAAATATCCCTAGTCATAGAGTTAACAAGATAGGACATTGTTATTCGGACAGACTAGCACATGTTATGCTTCTTGAATAGTTCAAGCAGTGGTTCTCATAACTGTGATTATGAAAGATGATCAAAGCTAACATGTGGATGCTTGTTAAAAGAAAAAGTTCATTGGAGAAAGAGAATCCTCACATAGATATTAAATCTATGTTAGTGAGGAATCTCTTCATAGCTATTGTGCAAGTATCCTTAGACTTGATATCACCAAGGTTATCTTAAGTAGCAAGTGATATACTTTGACTCTATAACTGTTTACTTCCAAATGGGGGTGAAAATAGTTAGGAGGTTGGGTATATCATGACTTGCTTGAAGATAGTTGAGTGATTGACAAAGGATTCACCATCCCAGATTTATTAAGGGAAGTTATCTCACATGATTCTATAATTACCTTGTTCAGAGAATCTTTGGCCAGAGTAATATGCCAAGATGGATAGGGATCCATGAAGGGCATTTTGGGAACAATGGTTAAATTAGTAGAACATATATAATTAGATTTACTTGAGTTGACAGAAATCCATACTCAGAATCTAATTGAGATAAGAGTAGTAAAAGGAGTAATTACACGGTAACTATTTCTATGGAAGGGTATAGTCAAACCACTTGACTTTCCTAATATTTGGGTAGTCATGATGCCTAGCTAGAGGCCACTCATGACTTGTATAATAGTGTATCATAAATATCATTAGGGATTGATAAAATGATTTAAAGAAGTTTAAATCATGTGAGTTTTGAATAGAACTCATAATTACATATTATACTGCCAATACGGACAGGAACCCAATAGGTCACACACATATAGAGTAAAGGATAAAATGGTAAAATGACAAGGATAATAATATTTGATATTATTATGGAAGAGATAAATGAATAAGAGAATAATTAATTAAAGAGTTTAATTAATTATGATGAAGTAGAATTGTTCGCAGAACTTTTTAGAAATGTTCTGCAAAATGGACTTAATTGAAATATTGTATTTTATAATTAATTATTATTGGACTATAAGTGTTATATGACTGATATAATAATTAATAGATCCATTGGAGAAATTAAAAGAGGCCTAGAGAATTGGTTTTGGCGCAGAAACCCTTTAGAGGAAGGGTTACACGCCAAACCCATATAAAAGGCCTTAGAGGCCTAATTCTTGGACCAAAATAAATTAAATATATTTCATAAATGTTATGGAGCCTACATATTTATTTGGATGGATTTGGAATTAATTTGGCTGATTAAATTCAAGTGTATGCACAAAGGGCCTAGTTTGTGGGTTTTGTGCATAGTATTTTGTGAAAGGATTTAAATTGGATTTAATTAAGCCCAAATAAATTATTAATAATTTCAGAAGCCCATTTAATATTTCTCCAGCAATTTTAAAGAGCTCAATCCCATTATGAAGTTGAATTTTTAACCTAACTATAAAAATCCAAGTGATAGGGATTTTAGGGTTAAGTGAAAAGAAATTCTCTCTCTTTGAAAAAATCCTAGCCGCCAGTCTCCTGCTAGCATCAAGGAAAATTCGGCCAGCCCTTGTGTTCCATCATTCTTGGTTCATTCAATCCTTCTCTAGTGTGGACTACTAATTAGAGGTATTCAATTTTTGACACTGTGGTTTGCGACAACCTGGTGAGAAGGAAAATCAACTGTTCAATAAAAATCAAAGGTGATTTTCTTTTTCTCATTAATATTTATATTGTAAATTCATGGCAAGATCAGATCTATTAGTTAAAAATTTTAAATTCTGCTTATGCATGTGATGCATGTAACCGATAATTCCCAAAATGGTATCAAAGCCACAGTTTTACCATGAATCTGCAATTCTATATTATTTGCGGAATAGTTTTTTTTATTTTTGAGTTATTTATTTCATTAAATTTAAAATATCAGATTTGATTGTTAGTGAATGAGAAATATTGATTTCTTGATGTATGTGATCAAATATATAAACTGAAAAATAAAAACAATTCTTTTGAGAAAAGAATCATTGTTTTTGGCGTGTAGAGTTTTTATTTTTCATTAAAGTTTAGGGGCTGTTCTAAATTAAATTTTTACTGATCCACTCTAAAATTATTTTTATTGTAATTTATACGTTTAATATGTGATATTAAGCCATAATATCAAACAAAATTAAAATCGAACAAGTTTTGCATGAAAACTAGTTTAATTGAAAAGTTCGATAAATTGGTATTCTTCGTGTGTTCTTAGTGAGTTCATATTTAGAACAATTTTTAATCTTCTAAATTTGATATATCTGATATATTAATGTGTTTCTAATTAATTATATTAAGTAAAATGGGCCTTAAATTAATTGGATTAATTTTAATTCATTAAAACCCTTTAATGGGCTTAATTATGTTTACGGACTTGATTTAAATTAGTGAATGAATTGGTGGGCCCAAGGAGCTGATTTAAATTAAATATTATAGACTTTAATTAAGTTTATTAATGGGTTTTAGGGGCTAGAGTGGGTTTGGCTCATTCCAAAAGGCCCAAATGATCCAAAAGACACAAAACTAGTTTGTGTGTGAACACACTTTAGGGTTTAAATTTGTGGATTTCAGCCTGCCCTTTGTTTTAAGCCCAAAATTAATTCTTTAATTATTTAATATGATTAATTAATTAAATAATCAATTAATAATTAATTAATAATCAATTGGATTGATAATTAAGGCAAGAACACATGCATGCAAAAGGGTTTCCTAAAATGATGTTTCCAAAATGAAAAAAGTTTCCTAATTTGATCACATTATTAAAATAACTCAAAAGTAAGTTTCAAGAGTTGAAATATAGTATGTATTCCATTATATGGTTTTACTTTATGCCATAGAAATGCATATAAGGGTGTATGATTGTCATGATGGATAGTTATGAATAAAGACCCAACGTGATTGAGCATAATGCATGTTTTGGCCCAATGAAGACATTCATATCCCGGCCACTTGTTTTTGGTTTGTATTTCTTTTTCAAATTGTAATATGTAATTAGATTACTTAAATTAAAATTAGAAATAGAAATGGAGACTACTATCAAGGAGCAAGATGGGCCAGATGGAGATCCAACAAGATTGAAGATAATGTAATTATTTTTCTTGTTTGAATCATACATATTACCTAGGTTTGACCTTTTGATTTCCCTTTTGGCTCGGGGAGATCAATATAGTAAAGTCCATAACTATACCATATATGTATGTTTATATTTATGTGATAGATATAGGATGCATACCAATGTATCCCAACCATGTATGATGAGACTTAATTAACTAAAATTCCTCAAATTAATACTAAGGTATATAAGCCTTCCATTAATTTGAGAACCAGAGTTCTTTATAGTGTGGGTTATTGACCACAGTCAAGCTCACATTATATCAAATATGTTCGAATCTAATTAAATGGGTCATCTTAGCTAGCCCATTAGCTTATTGACCACAGTCAAGGCTAATAGTTCTAGAGGCAAGATTAGGGAATGAATATATGATATGCATGTATCAAGAGTTGATAACCCAATGATCCAATAGTTGTGTGGAGACACAATTGGTATAGAGATACCTACCTTTCAAGGGTATGGAGTTTGGCTTGTTAACCACAGTCAAGGTCAAATTTCATATCAAGGATTGGATATTGGCCCACTAAGAAAACCATTGGGTTTTCTCGAATTAAATAGTGACGGCTATTAATTTGCAATAAAATAGTGGGAGTAAATGGATTAATTAAAGACCTAATTAATGCATACATATATATGAACATACTCTCATATGTTTTCTTTTCACATTTAGGTCATCATCATGAGCACATCGAACATTAACATACGATCAATCTTGGATAACAAGTTGGTTGGCAGCAACTATTCTGACTGGATCAGACAAGTGAGAATTAATCTCAAAGCTAAAAATATCCATTATGTCTTGGATAAAGATCCACCACCACTTCCATTAGATGATGCCATTGATGAGATCAAGGGCACTTATCAAAAATACATGGAGAATAGTGAAGCAACGACATGTCTAATGCTGGGTGCTATGTCCTCAGAGCTTCAGAAGCAACATGAGATGATGGATGCTAAAACCATCATTTTGCATCTAAAGGAGCTTTATTCTTCTCAGGCTAGAACTGAGCAATACGAGATTGCTTGAGCTCTATTTAGCTACAAAATGGTGGAAGGCACTTCGGCTGCTACTAATGCATTAAAGATGTGTGGGCATATTGAGCATTTGAGTAGACTTGGCTATGTAATGGATAATGATCTATACATAGATTTAATCTTGTACTCGTTGGCTCTAAGTTATGCACCTTTCGTGTTTAAATTCAACATGAATAAGATCCAAGTAACCATTCCTGAGTTAATCAATATGCTTAAAGCAGTTGATGGATCCTTCAAGAAGGATTAAAAAAGTGTCATGGTTGTCACTTCTGTTAAAGGCAAGAAGCAGAAGAAGAAGATGATGATGACCAAGGCGTAGCCAAAGAATGATGGGGTTTCTAAGAAAAAGGTTGCCAAGAAAGAGAATCCCAAAGGAACTTACTTCCATTGTGTAAAAGATGGTCATTGAAAGTGTAACTACAAGGCCTATCTAGATTCTCTCAAAGAGAAGGAGCAAGCTGATGCTTCTACTTCAGGTATTCATATAATTGAAATTAATACTTATTCTATTGCTTCAAAATAATCTTGGGTATTAGATACCGGATATGGATGTCATTTGTGTAATGATCTACAGGGGCTTAAAAGCAGTAGAAGAGTTGGAAAGGCAGAAATATGTCTATAATTAGCTACTGGACAAAAAATCTCTACAACAGTTGTGGGGACTTATCATTTGCCTCTTCCAAGTGGATTCATACTGGAATTAATTAATTGTTATTATGTTCCAGCTTTATCCAAAAGTACTATTTCTTTCAGTTGTTTATTGAATGATTATGACATTTCTTTAAAGGACAAATGTTGTTACATTTTTAAGAACAATATGTTTTATGCTAAAGCTATCATTGAGAATGGTATATTTTTTCTTGATTTAATTAAAGAAGTGCTTAATGTGGATACCAAGAGAATGAAACAAGATAATCTAAATACCTCATATTTATGGCATTGTCGTTTAGGCCATATAAATGAGAAATGCATGACCAAATTACACAAATCAGGTGATTTAGGGTCATTTGATTATTAATCATTTGATACATATGAATCTTGTTTATTAGTAAAAATGACAAAAGCTCCCTTTATTGGTAAAGGAGAACGAGCTAAAAAGATTTTGGATTTAATACATTCAGATGTATGTGGTCCAATGACTACACATGCCAGAGGAGGTTACTCCTACTTCATTACTTTCATAGATGATTATTTCAGGTTTGGATATATCTATCTAATTAAATAAAAATTAGAAGCATTTGAAAAGTTCAAAGAATTCAAAAATAAAGTAGAGAAGCAACTTGGCAAGAGTATTAATACACTTAGATCAGATCGAGGTGGAGAGTACTTAAGAATTTCAAGATTATCTTAGAGATAATGGGATTTTATCTCAATGGACTCCACCATATACACCACAAAATAATGGTGTATCTAAAAGGAGAAATCGAATACTATTAGATATGGTTCGATCCATGATGAGCCGAGCAGACTTGCCTAAGTCCTTTTGGGAATATGCACCAGAAACTATTGTTTATGTGTTAAATAGAGTTCCTAGTAAATCGGTTGATGTTACTCCATATGAGATATGGAATAACAAGAAACCCACACTTTCTCATATGAAAGTATGGGGTTGTCTTTCTTATGTGAAGAGGACAATGTCAGACAAACTAGATTTTAAGTCTGACAAATGTTTATTTATGAGATATCCAAAAGAAATGTTTGGATATTATTTTTATCATCCCTTAGAACAAAAGGTATTTTTTTCAAGGCATGTTGTCTTCTTGGAAAGAGAATTTCTCTTATGAGAGGACAGTGGGAGTAAAATTGAACTTGGTGAAGTTCAAGACCTATAAATAGAAGTAGATCAACCGATTGAACCCGAGAATGAATTTCATAATAATGAGATTATAGTTAAACCTAATTATACATAAAATCCTAGAAGATCTACTAGGATGCGTTCTATCCCTGTGAGATATGGATTTCACATTGATTCAGATAGTGGCATAACTGTAGTAGAGGATAATAAGCCTACAAGCTATCAAGAAGTTTTGGACAGTTCAGAAAGTGATTTATGGCTTAAGGCTATGCAGTCTGAAATGGACTCTATGTATGAGAACAAAGTATGGACTTTAACTCAACTACCTGAAGGGATAAAACCCATAGGGTGCAAATGGGTCTTCAAAAAGAAGATCGACATGGAAGGTAATATAGTTACCTATAAAGCTCGCTTAGTGGCAAAAGGCTATCATCAAAAAGAAGGTATTGACTATGATGAACCTTTTCTCCTGTAGTGATGCTTAAGTCTATAAGAATGCTTTTAGCCATTACAACTCATTATGATTATGAGATTTGGCAAATGGATGAGAAGACAGCTTTCCTAAATAGAAATCTAACTGAGGATGTGTATATGACACAACCAGAAGGGTTCACATCAGAAGATGGAAAAAAGGTATGCAAGCTTCAAATATCCATTTATGGATTGAAGCAAGCCTCCAGGAACTGGAACATATGATTCAATAAAACAATCAAAGAGTTTGGTTTCTTATAGAATGAAGATGAACCTTGTGTGTATAAAAGGGTCAATGGGAGTGCAATTATCTCCCTAGTTCTATATGTGGATGACATATTAATCATGGGAAACGATATTTCTCTTCTCCAATCTGTTAAAATATAGTAATCTAAGCAATTCTCCATGAAAGACCATGGAGAAGTATCCTATATTCTGGGAATAAAGATCTATAGAGATAGATCCAATAGGTTGCTAGGTTTTTCTCAAAGTACATATATAGATAAAATATTAAAAAGGTTCAATATAGATCTCTCTAAGAAAGGGTTTATACCTATGGTGCATGGAAAACACCTTTTTAAGTCTATGTGTCTGCAAACACTAGAGGATAGAGAAAGCATGAATAGAATACCATATGCATCTGTAATTGGTTCTATCATGTATGCTATGTTATGTACACATCCAGATGTAGCATTTTCTTTAAGTGTCACAAGCAGATTCCAATCCAATTTTGGAGAGGAACACTAGGCAACTATCAAGAATATCTTTAAGTACTTAAGAAGGACTAAGGATGTATTCTTGGTATATGGGAAGGGCAGTTTGGAAGTAAATGGGTATACAGATGCCAGCTTCCAATTTGATAAAGATGATTGTAAATCACAATCGAGTTTTGTGTTTATAATGGGAGGAGGGGCAGTTTGTTGGAAGAGTTCCAAACAAGAAACAACTGCTGATTTCACGACAGAAGCTGAGTACATTACTGCTTTAGAAGCAGCCAAAGAAGCAGTCTGGATCAAAAATTTCATATCTAAACTAGGAGTGGTGCCTAGCATTGTTGATCTGATTCCTCTATATTGTGACAACAATGGAGCCATTACGCAAGTAAAGGAACCACGGTCTCATAATGATCCAAGCATGTTCTCAGATGCTACCATCTCATAAGGAAAATAGTAGCTAGAAATGATGTGAAAATAGAAAGGG